>CM022299.1:289233262-289462268 GCA_011799875.1 Thinopyrum elongatum | reverse complement strand
GTGTGTTTTTTTTGGTATGGGGGTTTTTTGTTGGGGTGTTGTCTCTGCTTCACCTGCAATTGTATGTTTTTCCTTGTGATATCTTGCTATTTGTTGGTCTGGTTCTTCTTGATCCACCCTTTGATTTCTCAAAGACCATCCCTTCTGCTTGGCCTTGTCTTGAATGTCGTAACCTTGCTCTGAGCCTGTACGTCCGGGCAACACACCGGGGGTTTTTGCAACCAACATACCTCCATGCTGGTTTACTAGCCCCATCGTATTTTGGGTCAAAGTTTGACCATGTTCTGTATTTGACAAGCAAAATATGAACATGTCATCAAAAGTCATATCGTTGGATTCGTATCTGAATGTACTTTCCAATTACATTATTTTTACAACGTATACTTTTATTTTATTTGTTAAAATCATGGTCAAAATATGAGCCAGAATACAAGGAGGCTAGTTTGTGTGGGGTCGCTTCTTAATTGAAGGGTAAATTGATTTTGATTTACTCCAGTCACAGCACACCGCCCCTCTCGTCCAATCATAACCCTTCGCCGCACGCTCTCTCCCTCTTCTCTATTGCAAAACCACCACCTCTCCTCTCATGTTCTCCATTCCAAAACCACCGTCTCGCCTCTCCCTCTTCTCCATTGCAAAACCACCCCCTCCTCTCCATCTTCTCCATTGCAAGACCACCATCTCTCCTCTCATCTTCCAAAGCAAGCACCACACCTCTCAGAAGCACATCTATGGAGAGGATGCATGAAGCAAATCGTGGAGATCGCCCGGCGGCGACAGGCGAAGTTAGACAGGTTGAAGGAGATCCTTACTTGAATGACAACAGTGGGAGATTTCAAGGGTGTGGAGGGCCAGTGGCAATGTATGAGAAAGAGCGAGACGGCGGTGATTACTCCCCGGCGGAAGTCCGCTGCGGTCCCTTCGAGTTCATCGAGTATCTCCTATGGGCGATGGAGTAGACAGATTTGCCTGATGTGAATAAGCGGAGGTGGGGGCATACGATCGAAGGTCGCATCCATAGGATGACGAATCGATCAAGTACGGTGTGTGTCATTCGTGAGGGTGCAGTGCCAGCCGGAGCCACCGGAGTATACGTTCTCCCACCGCAAGAGGAGGAGGTCGAATGGTGCGACGTCGCTTGCCCACCGTTCTCCAAGGTTCCCTCACCACTCGCCTCGTCTCAACGGTGGCTATACGTCTCCATCATATCTATATTTTTGATTGTTCCATGCCAATATTATACAACTTTCACATACTTTTGGCAACAATTTATTGATTTATTGGCTAACACATTGATCCTGCCCAGTGCCAGTTCCTATTTGTTGCATTTTTTTTTGTTTCACAGAATATCCATATCAAACAAAGTCCAATGCGATAAAACATTACGAGATCTATTTTGGAATATATGTGATTTTTGGGAGTGGAATCCACGCAAACAGAGGCCCACAGCCTCCACTACCCACCAGGGCACGACCCACACCCCCTGTCGCGCGTGGTGGCCTAGTGGGCACACCGTAAGTCGGTTGGGGATTCTCCTTTGGCTGCAGGAGCTTATATCCGGAAAAAATCGTGTTAAAATTTCACACAATCGGAGTTAGGATCTCCGATATTTAGAAACGGTTTTCGGCCAGAAAACAGGAACGCGAACAGAAGAGAACAGAGAGAGAGATCCAATCTCGGAGGGGCTCTCGCCCTCCGCCGCCATGGAGGCATTGGACTAGAAGGGGGACTCTCCTCCCATCTAGGGGGGGTCAAGGAATAAGAAGGAGGGGCTCTCTCCCCCTCTCTCCCGGTGGCACCGGAGTGCCGTCGGGGCAAGGATCATGACGGCAATCTACTGTAACCCCCAGTGGTTAACCACGTAACCACCCTTTTGATTATGCCGACATCATGTTTAATAGTGCATGATCATCATTAGCATCATATTGTATTCAACTCCTAAGTCCAAAATCCAAATTTAAATGAAAGTGGAAAATAAAGTTTTCAGTTGGAAAACTAAAATGTACATCATGTTGCAAATATCCCTAGGCAAATATAAAATTAGCAGCAATGTTACAAAATAATTAAATGATTTAAACAAACAGAAACAGCAGCAAAACAACACTTTTAATACCTTTTTAAATAAATAAAATCCGTATGACAACATTTGCTCCGAACCACTTGCTAGCAGTGAGATAATGCACTGTAATTAATTGGGTAAGATCATGTTTTACAAAATTGGACAAGTGCAAAAAGAAATACAAAACAAAAATTAAAGAAAACAGAAGAAAAGAAAAAGAGAAAAAGCCCACCCCGCTGGGCCTAAGTCACCCAACGCCCAGCCACCTAGCTTTCCCCTACCCCCGCCTGCTCACCGCGCTGGCTCGCTGTCGAGCACCTGGTGCGCGCGCGCTCGCCGCACCTGGCCCCCCCCTCTCCTGCGTCGACAGCGGCCACCGTGGCCCCTGAGGGGATAGGACCCCCCTCGACCCCTCTGGCTAACCCTAGCCACTACTCTCCCTCTCCTCCTCTGCTCCTCCCTCACCCAGCGCCACCGCCCCATGGCTCCACCGTAGCCACGTCGCCGTGCCCCTCTCGCCACCCCGACGTGTCCCTGAGCTTCGCTGGCAGCCTCTACTTCGCCTGCCCGACTGACCGAGCCGACGACCCCGGCATCGTCCCCAACTCCATCGTCTTCAACCTGCGGCGCCCGCATCGCCGCCATCGATTCGCCGCCTCGAGCCCACCCCGAACCCACTTAAGCACACCTGCAGGAGCGCTGTAAGCTCCGCTTTGTCTCCCTCTCCTCGCGCCATCGTTTGCGGCCCTAGCGAGCGCCTCCACCGTAGCCGAATGCGCCGCTGCCCACCTCGTCGCCGGCATGGCTCGCGCGACCAAACGGCCCCGCAACTGTGCCCGCTCGCTTCACCGCATCGCGCAGGTCACGCCAGCCTCTTGGCTTGTTCGCACGCACCTGCAATGCCGTTCGCCATCTCACCCGAATGCCACTGTCCGCGACGAGCTCACCGCGCTCCGCTCCAACCACCGCAGCTAGCGCCGGTAGGCTAGATCGACGCGGCTCGGGATGCCCGATCGAGAGCAAGAAACGGCGCTCGATTTGACCCACTGTGCGTGAAACCCTCAGCTCTCCCGAGCCTCTGCCGCGTTTTCGGGCTCGCCGGCGTTCAGCCGCGGCCAGCCAGACCAGCTGGCGGGTGGCCCCCGCCTCCGTGCCACTGACTGTGGGCCCGCGGGCCCCAGTTGACCGGTCAGCCCGCTGACTGGGCTGCTGTGTCACTGACACACGGGCCCCACCGCCTGTTAATTAATTATTTTGATAAGTTAATTAGTTTAACCTAATTACACACTGACTGTGGGCCCAGTAGCCTAATTAGTTAATTAGTTAAAATAACACTCGTTTAGACTAATCAGGGCTGACATGTGGGCCCCACTGGTCAGGTTTGACCCCGGTCAGCCGACCGTTGACTGCTGACGTCAGCATTACATCACAGTGACGTCACCCTGTACTGTTTCGGATAATGTTGATTTAAATAATAAATAAATTCCAGAAATCAATAAAACTTTAGAAAATCATATCTTTTAATCCGTAACTCCGATGAAAATAATTTATATATGAAAAATGATCAGAAAAATGAGACGGATCCGAATACGCTACCCACACACTACCTGTTGGATGCCTCTAACTATCTGAACATGCAACTTTTTGCCTGTTTCAGATAGATGAATAGTGTGACCTTAATAAAATAATTCCAAACAAATTCCTAAAATAACTAAATGACTTGGACATGTCTTCAGGCAACCCTGCACTGCACGTTAGCATGGCCTGCTCCTTGTTGCTATGTTTGCTCTATATTTATACTGTTTCCTCCCCCTCTTCTCTCTCGTTAGACCCCGACGCAGTTCCCGGTACCGAGCGGTTCAGAGCCCGACCCACCATAGACGACCTTGCCCTTGCCGTCGAGCAACCAGGCAAGCCCCCCCCCCCCTTGAGCATATCGATATCGCCCATTCTATTTCTCATGCTTGCATTAGAATTGCTGCTGCTGCTGCTGCTTTACCTATTCTGATGCATAGCCTGTTCATTGTAACCTGCTGTTGATAATTACCTGCATATCCTAAACTGTTTAGTCTAGGCTGGGTAGAGACCTATCAGTGACCCCACTTATCCCGACTACCGCGCTGGATCATCAGAAGACCCGATCAACGGATTGAAGACCAGGACCCGACACCGCACATCACCCCCCCCCCTTAGTTGTAACGACACTGCAGCGTTACTATCGATTGTCGAGGGTGAACCTCTTGTACACTCTTGTTAACTCTGAGAGTAGCTATTCGGCGTCGTGGTCATCGAGGGTGATTCCTCCTTCACCGCTTCCAATAACGACGCTTTCGTACAACACCTCAAGTGTGGACCCAGCGAGGGTGATTCCTCCAAGTTCACCTTGACGGATACATCAAGTAGGAATCCAACGAGGGTGATACCTCGGATTCCCCTGATGTTATGGACCACACGGATACTTGGATTTTACACTATTACTTGGATAGGCGGGTCGACCCTGAGGGGTACCCTCGTGCGCCTGAGAGGCGAGTTGTTGTGAAGACGGGTGCCAGTGTGGTGCCCGAGTGGTGAATACGAGGCGCGGCCGGCATTCTTAACCCTTGCACAAGTCCTCGAGATGGGGCGACGGGGTCACATCTTTCGTGAGTCTCTGCTCGTTACCGCAAGCCCCTAGTCCTAACGATTTGGATATTTGATCCGAGCAGGCCTCTAGTCTGATAGCACTAACCATCACGTGGGCATAGTATGGGCGTTCTGCATCGTAGCATCAACCGAAAGTTCTGTCAGACGTCCAGTTCGCATTGTGGCATGGTCGGATCATACCGACCCTCCGAGGCGGTGCGGTATCCACCCTGCACACAACGCCCCGGAGTGCACAGGGCGATGGCCCAAGACCCCTGAGTGCTTAGGATGTAGACCGGCGGGGACCTCTCTGCTGAGCTTTAGGTGGGCTGCGGTGTATCGTTTGGCCGAGGCCGGGCATGACCAGGAAAGTGTGTCCGGCCGGAGTTATCGAGCGTGTTGGGTAGTTGGTGCACCCCTGCAGGAAGATTTCTATCGATAGCCGGTCCTACGTGTAAGGACACTCGGAGTTGTATCCTGATTGATACAATTTAGAACTGGATACCTGTGATGAGACCTGTATATATAGCTCTGGGATTGCTTCTCGCAGGAGTCGAGAAGGGATCTCAGGACGAGGTTGATGATTGTATGGCTCTGGGATTGCTTTCTCGCAGGGAGTCGAGAAGGATCTCTGGGTGAGGTTGAGACTTAATGATACTGCTACATTATATTGTACTGTTCTACTCTCTTCTAATGCTGCAAGACCGCTGAAGATGCTAGTCTTCGATGGACTAGGCCTTCTCTCTATTCTGGCATTTCTGCAGCCCAGTCCACATATACAGCCTCCCTTTGAAAATGTTGCATATGTAGTGTAGATCCTTGCTTGCTGAGTACTTCTGAGTACTCACGGTTGCTTTGTTTTCCCTTTTCTCCCCATATCAGTTTGTCGCGACCAGAGGACGGAGCCCTTGAGACAGATGCCCCGTCGATCGTCTACTACTACTACCCAGAGGATGATACTACTACAGTTGACTGACGACCAGGAGTAGGATCGAGGGTCCCAGGCAGGAGGCCTACGCCTTTCGATCGTAGTGTTTTATTTTGCCCCCCTTTCTAAAGGCCTTTCTGTTTCTATTTAATATCTGTACTCGATATCTGATGCTTCCGCTGACGCTTGTTCGCAAGCTTATGATTCGACCCCTCGAGCCCCTGGCTTGTAATATAAAGCTTGTATACTTTATTTATGTTTTAGAGTTGTGTTGTGATTACTTCCCGTGAGTCCTTAGGCTTGATCGTGTGCATTTGCGGTGTATGATTAGTGCATGATGGGGCCGGGGCGTTACAAGTTAATATCAGAGCCGACTGACTGTAGGAACCCCCCTTTTCAACTCCTTGGCCGAAGTTGAGTCTAGTAACCGAAACTGTTTTACTAACTTGCCTGTGTGGCTTACGAGCCCACGTCGCCAATTGGGTGGTATTAGGTCTTTTACTCCTGACCTTTACTCCGGGACTCTGACCTCTCTTCTATTCGGGTTGAAATTTTACTAACTTCAACATTAGTTCTCGCGATCACATCCCCCGTGTGTTCTGAATTATTCCGCCCTTGCTTCGAATTATGGGCCAGGTTCGCTTACGGATCCTCTTATCGAGGGCACCCTGTTTTGTCACTCGCAGATTCCTCGCTCCAATAGTTTTTTTTCCGACGTTGATGAGCCTTTGCTATGTCTCGTTTTGTACTTCCTTACCGCGTGCCTGCGCGCCGCCTAGCATGTCTAGCTTCTAAATTTGCGCCGTTGTGCTGTCCGCATGTACCCGACTCGTGCATGGTGGTATGTCTTCACGACTACTATTTTACATCTAATGCCCTTCCTTTCATCTCTCTTGTTACGTCCTGAATAACTCCTTACACATGCAGTCTTTCTTGCTAAACTGCCCCTGTTGATTTGGCGGATGGCTGACGATCACCACCTCCACCTATTTGCCGCATGATGCAGCAGTTTGAACTCAACGCAGCATTTTGAGCTTAACCGTCAGTTTATGACCGGAGTATTGGCTCAATTCCCAACTCAAAATGCTCACCAACAGAATGCTCCAATAACTCTGCCAGAATTTGTGCGCCTCAATCCGTCCGTTTTCCGCAACTCCACCAATCCTATGGATGCTGATGATTGGCTTCGTGCCATCATGTTTGAGATGGAGTCAGCTAACGTTGCCCCTGACAGTTACATCACCTTTGCGACATTCCACTTGAAGGGTCCAGCTGCTCAATGGTGGGAAAGCCACAAGGCTATGTTCCGCAAGACTGTACCACTTGGCAGGAATTTCAGTCAGCTTTTCATGCACGTTACATTCCTCAAGGCCTGATGGACCAGAAGAAGCAGGAGTTCCATAAACTCTCACAGGGCACCATGACTGTGGATGAATATCAAGGAAATTCCTTGAATTATCCCGCTATGCTGCGGATGACGTCGACACTGACACTCGCAGCAGAGAAATTCCGTGGAGGACTACGTCACTGATATAAAACTTGCACTTGCTGTCCATGATTGCACAGAATTCGCAACGCTTGTCACAAATCTTTCCAAATTGAAACAGCTCTGACTGGAGTACCAGGAGTCGCTCAAGCGCACTCATGGAGCTGGCTCATCCTCGGGTCAGCCTGTTCGAAACGTCGTTCTGGATCCCACACAATGTTCATCACCGACCTGCTCCAACACCAAGACCGCTTATGTTGCACCTCGTCTGCCTTCACCGCTGAGACAGCTTACGGTTCATGATGAACCGCTAATGCTATGGATTCTCATCAAGTTGCGCCACGTCCTCCTAATGGTCGTAAGAGGGTTGTCGAACCGCCGATCAGAAACCGTAATACCATACCGCCTGCTGTTGTGCTTGGCTATGCCAATCACGTCAATGCTGAAAAGGCTCATAAGAACAGCTATATTAGGCGGTCATCATGAACCGTAAGCTGTCTCAGCGGTGAAGGCAGACGAGGTGCAACATAAGACGGTCTTGGTGTTGGAGCAGGTCGGTGATGAAATTGTGTGGGATCAAGTCGACGTTTCTGAATGTGAAGTTTTACGGAACTCCTGCTTCTTCTGGTCCATCAGGCCTTGAGGAATGTAACTGCATGAAAAGCTGACTGAAATTCCTGCCAAGTGGTACAGTCTTTGCAGGCAACATAGCCTTGTGGCTTTCCCACCATTGAGCAGCTGGACCCTTCAAGTGGAATGTCGCAAAGGTGATGTAACTGTCAGGGGCAACGTTAGCTGACTCCATCTCAAACATGATGTCACGAAGCCAATCATCAGCATCCATAGGATTGGTGGAGTTGCGAAAACGGACGGATTGAGGCGCACAAATTCTGGCAGAGTTATTGGAGCATTCTGTTGCTGAGCATTTTGAGTTGGGAATTGAGCCATATACTCCGGTCATAAACTGACGGTTAAGCTCAAACTGCTGACGGTTGAGTTCAAACTGCTGCATCATTGCGGCAATATAGGGAGGTGGTGAGTCGTCAGCCATCCTGCCAAATCAACAGGGGCAGTTTAGCAGAGAAAGACTGCATGTGTAAGAGTATTCAGGACGTCAAGAGAATGAACAGGAGGGCATTATGTAAAATAGTAGTCGTCAAGACATACCAATCCATGCACAGAGTCGGGTACATGCGGACAGCACAACGGCGCAAATTTAGAAGCTAGACATGCTAGGCGGCGCGCAGGCACGCGGTAAGGAAGTACAAAACGAGACATAGCAAAGGCACATCAACGTCGAAAAAAACTATTGGCGAGGAATCTGCGAGTGACAAAACAGGGTGCCTCCGATAAGAGGATCCTGTAAAAACCTGGCCCATAATCTCGAAGCAAGGGCGGAATAATTCAGAACACCGGGTGATGTGATCGCGAGAACCTAATGTTGAAGTTAGTAAAATTTCAACCCGAATAGAAGAGAGGTCAGAGTCCCGGAGTAAAGGTCGAGGAGTAAAGATCCTAATACCACCCAATTGGCGACGTGGGCTCGTAAGCCCACAGGCGAATTTACAAGGTGAAGGTCTTTCTTATCAGATCACTTCAGCATCTTTAGCTTGCGCATTCTTACAGCTTTCTCAAGATCTGGTTGTATCATAAGGTTATTAAGAGAACCGTGGAACAATACGTAGATTCAGCTTGCGCAGTTCTTCAAAAAGACGAGGTTGAGCTCGCCTAACCATGAGGTTGTCGCAATAGGACTTGCGGCTTAAGGCATCAGCCATCACGTTAGCCTTGCCAGGGGTATAGGAAATACCCAAATCATAGTCCGCAATGGCCTCCATCCATCTTTGCTGCGGAGGTTTGAGAAGGTTGAGTGAACAAGTACTTCAGACTTTTATGATCCATGTATATCTCGCAACGATTACCGAGGAGGTAATGTCGCCACAACTGCAATGCTAGATCACAGCAGCTAGTTCTAGATCATGTACCGGATAATTCTCTTCAGTGGGCGCAACTGACGAGAGCCATAAGCAATCACTTTACGCTCTTGCATTAGGACACAGCCTAATCCTTCACGGATGCATCACAATAAATCACAAGTCTTTGCGGGTATCTAGAGGAAGATAGTACTGGGGCAGTTGTAGCTTGTCTTTGAGTGCTTGAAAACTTTTCCTGACATTTTTTGTCCATTCAAACTAACGCCCTTGTGAAGCAGATCAGTCAAAGGCTTAACAACTTAGAAAGTTCTGGACAAATCGAGGCAATAGCTTGCAAGGCCAGAAAACTTCTCACTTGCTTGACATTCTTCGGAGGAGTCCAGTCAAGAATAGCTGAACTCGTTCGGGTACAGCTATGCCATCTTGGAAATCACATGACCAAGGTAAGTTACTTCAGAAAGCCAGAATTCACATTTGGAATACTTGGCACAAACTGATGTTCTCGGAGCCTTTCCAGTACAAGACGGAGGTGTTCAGCATGTTCTTCTTTATTCTTCGAATAAACCAGAATATCATCAGATATACCACGACGAACTTGTCGAGGTAACCATGAAGATGTAATTCATCAGACGGGAGAAGTGGCTGGAGCATTTGTTAGGCCAAATGACATGACGGGTGTACTCGTAGGAGCCATAACGAGTAACAAATGCAGTCTTCGGAATATCCTCTTCGCGAACACGGATCTGATGGTATCCCAATCTCAAATCAAGCTTAGAGAATACTGAGGAACAGCAAGTTGATCTACAATCGTTGATTCTGGGAAGCGGATACTTGTTCTGAATTGTTGCTTGGTTGATTGGTCGATAATCTTGAACAACCGATTAGTTCATCCTTCTTCTTAAGGAAGAGTGAAGGTGCTCCCCAAGCAGAGGAACTGGGGCGGATGAAACCTTTTTAAGTGACGTGTCGATTTCTTCCTTAAGTTCAAGAAGATGATCGGAGGCATCTTATAAGGACGCTTCGCATAGGGGTAGTGCCTGGCTTTAGGTCGCATGAAAATTAACAGCTCTAGCAGGGGGTATTCCTGGAAGTTCTTCTGGAAATACATCTTGAAATTCACGAACAACTGGAATATTCTCGATGCCTTCAAGAGGTGAAGCGTTCAATGCATTCAGAACATATATCTGGCTCTCAGCATCTTGAGCTATTCGGGCTGAGTATTTGACTATCTGGGCAGAAGGGTGTGTGAGCTGGACTGTCTTAGAAGCACAGTCAATCAAAGCATTATGGGCTGTCAACCAGTCCATACCGAGAACAATGTCTATGTCGGAAGGTCCAAGTACAATGAGAGAAACCGGAAAAAGTAGACCTCCAATCTCTATGTGGTTGTGAGGGCTTAGCATTGTGGTTTGCCACTTGGATCTCGGGGACTGAACCATTAGAGGAGTGGGTAATCCTTCCAAGTATAACTCATGTGACTGAGCAAATTGTTGGGACACAAAAGCATGCGATGCTCCTGAATCGAAGAGAACAGAGGCTGGTACTGAATTCACAGAGAGTGTTCCCAGCACGATAGTCGGTTCCTTCTGAGCCTTTTCAGCATTGACGTGATTGGCATAGCCAAGCACAACAGCAGGCGGTATGGTATTACGGTTTCTGAATCGGCGGTTTCGACAACCCTTCTTACGACCATTAGGAGGACGTGGCGCAACTTGATGAGAATCCATAGCATTAGGCGGTTCATCATGAACCGTAAGCTGTCTCAGCGGTGAAGGCAGACGAGGTGCAACATAAGACGGTCTTGGTGTTGGAGCAGGTCGGTGATGAACATTGTGTGGGATCCAGACTCGACGTTTCTGAACAGGCTGACCCGAGGATGAGCCAGCTCCATGAGTGCGCTTGAGCGACTCCTGGTACTCAGTCAGAGCTGTTTCAATTTGGAAAGATTTGCTGACAAGCGTTGCGAATTCTGTGCAATCATGGACAGCAAGTGCAAGTTTTATATCAGTACGTAGTCCTCCACGGAATTTCTCCTGCTTGCGAGTGTCAGTGTCGACGTCATCCGCAGCATAGCGGGATAATTCAAGGAATTTCCTCTGATATTCATCCACAGTCATGGTGCCCTGTGAGAGTTTATGGAACTCCTGCTTCTTCTGGTCCATCAGGCCTTGAGGAATGTAACGTGCATGAAAAGCTGACTGAAATTCCTGCCAAGTGGTTACAGTCTTTGCAGGCAACATAGCCTTGTGGCTTTCCCACCATTGAGCAGCTGGACCCTTCAAGTGGAATGTCGCAAAGGTGATGTAACTGTCAGGGGCAACGTTAGCTGACTCCATCTCAAACATGATGGCACGAAGCCAATCATCAGCATCCATAGGATTGGTGGAGTTGCGGAAAACGGACGGATTGAGGCGCACAAATTCTGGCAGAGTTATTGGAGCATTCTGTTGCTGAGCATTTTGAGTTGGGAATTGAGCCAATACTCCGGTCATAAACTGACGGTTAAGCTCAAACTGCTGACGGTTGAGTTCAAACTGCTGCATCATTGCGGCAATATAGGTTGGAGGTGGTGGATCGTCAGCCATCCTGCCAAATCAACAGGGGCAGTTTAGCAAGAAAGACTGCATGTGTAAGGAGTTATTCAGGACGTAACAAGAGAGATGAACAGGAAGGGCATTAGATGTAAAATAGTAGTCGTCGAAAGACATACCAATCCATGCACAGAGTCGGGTACATGCGGACAGCACAACGGCGCAAATTTAGAAGCTAGACATGCTAGGCGGCGCGCAGGCACGCGGTAAGGAAGTACAAAACGAGACATAGCAAAGGCTACATCAACGTCGGAAAAAACTATTGGAGCGAGGAATCTGCGAGTGACAAAACAGGGTGCCCTCGATAAGAGGATCCTGTAAGCAGAACCTGGCCCATAATCTCGAAGCAAGGGCGGAATAATTCAGAACACCGGGTGGATGTGATCGCGAGAACCTAATGTTGAAGTTAGTAAAATTTCAACCCGAATAGAAGAGAGGTCAGAGTCCCGGAGTAAAGGTCGAGGAGTAAAAGATCCTAATACCACCCAATTGGCGACGTGGGCTCGTAAGCCACACAGGCAAGTTAGTAAAACAGTTTTCGGTTACTAGACTCAACTTCGGCCAAGGAGTTGGAAAGGGGGGTTCCTACAGTCAGTCGGCTCTGATATTAACTTGTAACGCCCCGGCCCAATCATGCACTAATCATACACGCAAATGCACACGATCAAGCCTAAGGACTCACGGGAAGATATCACAACACAACTCTAAAACATAAATAAAGTCATACAAGCTTTATATTACAAGCCAGGGGCCTCGAGGGCTCGAATACATAAGCTTGCGAACAAGCGTCAGCGGAAGCATCAGATATCTGAGTACAGATATTAAATAGAAACAGAAAGGCCTTTAGAAAGGCGGGGCAAAATAAAACACTACGATCGAAAGGCGTAGGCCTCCTGCCTGGGACCCTCCGATCCTACTCCTGGTCGTCAGTCAACTCGTAGTAGTATCCATCCTCTGGGTAGTAGTAGTAGACGATCGACGGGGCATCTGTCTCAAGGGGCTCCGTCCTCTGGTCGCGACAAACTGATATGGGGAGAAAAGGAAAACAAAGCAACCGTGAGTACTCAGAAGTACTCAGCAAGCAAGGATCTACACTACATATGCAACATTTTCAAAGGGAGGCTGTATATGTGGACTGGGCTGCAGAAATGCCAGAATAGAGAGAAGGCCTAGTCCTATCGAAGACTAGCATCTTCAGCGGTCTTGCAGCATTAGAAGAGAGTAGAACAGTACAATATAATGTAGCAGTATCATTAAGTCTCAACCTCACCCAGAGATCCTTTCTCGACTCCCTGCGAGAAAGCAATCCCAGAGCCATACAATCATCAACCTCGTCCTGAGATCCCTTCTCGACTCCCTGCGAGAAGCAATCCCAGAGCTATATATACAGGTCTCATCACAGGTATCCAGTTCTAAATTGTATCAATCAGGATACAACTCCGAGTGTCCTTTACCGTAGGACCGGCTATCGATAGAAGTATTCTTCCCTGCAGGGGTGCACCAACTTACCCAACACGCTCGATTAACTCCGGCCGGACACACTTTCCTGGGTCATGCCCGGCCTCGGCCAAACGATACACCGCAGCCCTACCTAAAGCTCAGCAGAGAGGTCCCCGCCGGTCTACATCCTAAGCACTCAGGGGTCTTGGGCCATCGCCCTGTGCACTCCGGGTCGTTGTGTGCAGGGTGGATACCAGCACCGCCTCGGAGGGTCGGTATGATCCGACCATGCCACAATGCTGAACTGGACGTCTGACAGAACTTTCGGTTGATGCTACGATGCAGAACGCCCATACTATGCCCACGTGATGGTTAGTGCTATCAGACTAGAGGCCTGCTCGGATCAAATATCCAAATCGTTAGGACTAGGGGCTTGCGGTAACGAGCAGAGACTCACGAAAGATGTGACCCCGTCGCCCCATCTCGAGGACTTGCTGCAAGGGTTAAGAATGCCCGGCCGCGCCTCGTATTCACCACTCGGGCACCACACTGGCACCCGTCTTCACAACACTCGCCTCTCAGGCGCACGAGGGTACCCCTCAGGGTCGACCCGCCTATCCAAGTAATAGTGTAAAATCCAAGTATCCGTGTGTCCATAACATCAGGGGAATCCGAGGTATCACCCTCGTTGGATTCCTACTTGATGTATCCGTCAAGGTGAACTTGGAGGAATCACCCTCGCTGGGTCCACACTTGAGGTGTTGTACGAAAGCGTCGTTATTGGAAGCGGTGAAGGAGGAATCACCCTCGATGACCACGACCGAATAGCTACTCTACAGAGTTAACATCAGGAGTGCTACAAGAGGTTTCACCCTCGACACTCGATAGTAACGCTGCAGTGTCGTTACAACTAAGGGGGGGGGGTGATGTGCGGTGTCGGGTCCTGGTCTTCAATCCCGTTGATCGGGTCTTCTGATGATCCAGCGCGGTAGTCGGGATAAGTGGGGTCACTGATAGGTCTCTACCCAGCCTAGACTAAACAGTTTAGGATATGCAGGTAATTATCAACAGCAGGTTACATTGAACAGGCTATGCATCAGAATAGGTAAAGCAGCAGCAGCAGCAGCAATTCTAATGCAAGCATGAGAAATAGAATGGGCGATATCGATATGCTCAAGGGGGGGGGGGGCTTGCCTGGTTGCTCGAGCGCAAGGGCAAGGTCGTCTATGGTGGCGTCGGGCTCCTGAACCGCGCTCGGTACCGGGAACTGCGTCGGGTCTAACGAGAGGAAAGAGGGGGAGGAAACATATAATATAGAGCAAACATAAGCAACACGGAGCAGGCCATGCTAACGTGCAGTGCAGGGTTGCCTGAAGACATGTCCAAGTCATTTAGTTATTTTAGGAATTTGTTTGGAATTATTTTATTAAGGTCATACACTATTCATCTATCTGAAACAGGCAAAAAGTTGCATGTTCAGATAGTTAGAGGCATCCAACAGGTATGTGGGTAGCGTATTCGGATCCGTCTCATTTTTCTGATCATTTTTCATATATAAATTATTTTCATCGGAGTTACGGATTAAAAGATATGATTTTCTAAAGTTTTATTGATTTTCTGGAATTTATTTAATTATTTAAATCAACATTATCCGAAACAGTACAGGGTGACGTCACTGTGATGTAATGCTGACGTCAGCAGTCAACGGTCGGCTGACCGGGGTCAAACCTGACCAGTGGGGCCCACATGTCAGCCTCTGATTAGTCTAAACAGAGTTTATTTTTAACTAATTAACTAATTAGGCTACTGGGCCCACATGTCAGTGTGTAATTAGGTTAAACTAATTAACTTAATCAAAATAATTAATTAACAGGCGGTGGGGCCCGTGTGTCAGTGACACAGCCAGCCCAGTCAGCGGGCTGACCGGGTCAACTGGGGCCCGCGGGCCCACAGTCAGTGGCACGGAGGCGGGGCCCACCCTTGCCATGTTGGCTGGCCGGCGGCTGAACGCCGGCGAGCCCGAAAACGCGGCAGAGGCTCGGGAGAGCTGAGGGTTTCACGCACAGTGGGTCAAATCGAGCGCCGTTTCTTGCTCTCGATCGGGCATCCCGAGCCGCGTCGATCTAGCCTACCGGCGCTAGCTGCGGTGGTTGGAGCGGAGCGCGGTGAGCTCGTCGGCGGACAGTGGCATTCGGGTGAGATGGCGAACGGCATTGCAGCGTGCGTGCGAACAAGCCAAGAGGCTAGGCGTGACCTGCGCGATGCGGTGAAGCGAGCGGGCACAGTTGCGGGGCCGTTTGGTCGCCGGAGCCATGCCGGCGACGAGGTGGGCAGCGGCGCATTCGGCTACGGTGGAGGCGCTCGCTAGGGGCCGCAAACGATGGCGCGAGGAGAGGGAGACAAAGCGGCAGCTTACAGCGCTCCTGCAGGTGTGCTTAAGTGGGTTCGGGGTGGGCTCGAGGCGGCGAATCGATGGCGGCGATGCGGGCGGCCGCAGGTTGAAGACGATGGAGTTGGGGACGATGCCGGGGTCGTCGGCTCGGTCCAGTCGGCGCAGGCGAAGTAGAGGCTGCCAGCGAAGCTCAGGGACACGTCGGGGTGGCGAGAGGGGCACGGCGGACGTGGCTACGGTGGAGCCATGGCGGCGGTGGCGCTCGGGTGAGGGAGGAGCAGAGGAAGGAGAGGGAGAGTAGTGGCTAGGGTTAGCCAGAGGGGTCGAGGGGGGTCCTTATCCCCTCCAGGGGCGCACGGTGGCCGCTGTCGACGCAGGAGAGGGGGGGGCCAGGTGCGGCGAGCGCGCGCGCACCAGGTGCTCGACAGCGAGCCAGCGCGGTGAGCAGCGCGGGGGTAGGGGAAAAGCTAGGTGGGCTGGGCCGTTGCGGGTGACTTAGGCCCAGCGGCGGTGGGCTTTTTTCTCTTTTTCTTTTTCTTTCCTGTTTTCTTTTATTATTTTTGTTTTGTATTTTCTTTTTGCACTTGTCCAATTTTGTAAAACATGAATCTTACCCAATTAATTACAGTGCAATTTATCTCACTGCTAGCAAGTGGTTCGGAGCACAAATGTTGTCATACGGATTTTATTTATTTAAAAAGGTATTAAAAAGTGTTGTTTTGCTGCTGTTTCTGTTTGTTTAAATCATTTAATTATTTTAGTTAACATTGCTGCTAATTTTATATTTGCCTAGGGATTATTTGCAACATGATGTACATTTTAGTTTTCAAACTTGAACAACTTTTATTTTCCACTTTCATTTAAATTTGGATTTTGACTTAGGAGTTGAAATACAATATGATGCTAATGATGATCATGCACTATTAAACATGATGTCATGGCATAATCAAAAGGGTGGTTACTGTGGTTAACCACTCGGGGTGTTACAGTAGATTGCCGTCATGATCCTTGCCCCGACGGCACTCCGGTGCCACCGGGAGAGAGGGGGAGAGAGCCCCCTCCTTCTTATTCCTTGACCTCCCCCCTAGATGGGAGGAGAGTCCCCCTTCTAGTCCATGGCCTCCATGGCGGCGGAGGGGCGAGAGCCCCTCCGAGATTGGATCTCTCTCTCTGTTCTCTTCTGTTTCGCGTTCCTGTTTTCTGGCCGAAAACCGTTTCTTAAATATCCGGAGATCCATAACTCCGATTGTGCTGAAATTTTAACACGATTTTTTTCCGGATATAAGCTTCCTTGCAGCCAAAGGAGATCCCCAACCGACTTACGGTGTGCCCACTAGGCACCACCGCGCGACAGGGGGTGTGGGTCGTGCCCTGGTGGGTAGTGGAGGCTGTGGGCCTCTGTTTGCGTGGATTCCACCTCCCAAAAATCACATATATTCCAAAATAGATCTCCGTAATTTTTTATCGCATTTGGACTTTGTTTGATATGGATATTCTGTGAAACAAAAAACATGCAACAAATAGGAACTGGCACTGGGCACTGGATCAATGTGTTAGTCCAATAAATCATATAAATTGTTGCCAAAAGTATGTGAAAGTTGTATAATATTGGCATGGAACAATCAAAAAATATAGATATGATGGAGACGTATTAGCCACCGTTGAGACGAGGCGAGTGGTGAGGGAACCTTGGAGAACGGTGGGCAAGCGACGTCGCACCATTCGACCTCCTCCTCTTGCGGTGGGAGAACGTATACTCCGGTGGCTCCGGCTGGCACTGCACCCTCACGAATGACACACCGTACTTGATCGATTCGTCATCCTATGGATGCTCGACCTTCGATCTGTATGCCCACCACCTCCGCCTTACTTTCACATCAGGCAAATCTGTCTACTCCATCGCCCATAGGAGATACTCGATGAACTCGAAGGACCGCAGCGTGACTTCCGCCGGGGAGTACATCACCGCCGTCTCGCTCTTTCTCATACATTGCCACATGGCCCTCACCACCCTTGAAATCTCCCACTCGTTGTCATTCCAAGTAAGGATCTCCTTCAACCTGTCTAACTTCGCCTGGTCGCCGCCGGCGATCTCCACGATTTGCTTCTGCATCCTCTCCATAGATGTGCTTCTGAGAGGTGTGGTGCTTGCTTTGGAAGATGAGAGGAGAGATGGTGGTCTTGCAATGGAGAAGATGGAGAGGAGAGGGGGTGGTTTTGCAATGGAGAAGAGGGAGAGGCGAGACGGTGGTTTTGGAATGGAGAACATGGAGAGGAGAGGTGGTGGTTTTGCAATAGAGAAGAGGGAGAGGAGCGTGCGGCGAAGGTTTATGATTGGACGAGAGGGGCGGTGTGCTGTGACTGGAGTAAATCAAAATCAATTTACCCTTCAATTAAGAAGCGACCCCACACAAACTAGCCTCCCTTGTATTCTGGCTCATATTTTGACCATGATTTTAACAAATAAAATAAAAGTTATACGTTGTAAAAATAATGTAATTGGAAAGTACATTCAGATACGAATCCAACGATATGACTTTTGATGACATGCATTCATATTTTGCTTGTCAAATACAGTACATGGTCAAACTTTGACCCAAAATACGATGGGGCTAGTAAACCAGCATGGAGGTATGTTGGTGCAACAAACCCCCAGGTGTGTTGCCCGGACTGTACACAGGCTCAAGAGCAAGGTTACGACATTCAAGACAAGGCCAAGCAGAAGGGATGGCTCTTTGAGAAATCAAAGGGTGGATCAAGAAGACCAAGACCAACCAAATAAGCAAGATATCACTAAGGAAAAACCTCCCTTGCCGGGCAGGCGAGCCTGGCGGGGTCGAGGTTACCCCAAGACAAGCCTCAAGACTCCCCTGGCAGGCTTTTCGGGGACGCCAAGGGTGGATTACCCCACCAAAGCTCCATCGCTCCACCTCACAGCAACGCAAGTCACCCATCGGTGTGGTGTTGAGCCCCCAAGTGACTAAGTGGCTGTTACTTGGTACGTGGCAGGCCATTTCCGAGGAAGATCATCCCTAAATGACACCCGTCCAGGCGACATGTCGCGTGGGTAGGCGAAAAGGTGGCTAAATGGCACGGGAAGGCTTGCCGGGCTACGCCACGATGTGACACTAAGCGGCGCATTTAATGCACCCTGTCCTGTCTGCAGAGTTAGGTATGATAGCACTGTGGCTATCTAATCAGTGCATAATGACTGTTTTGCCATTGTGGTGACCCCTTGACCTATAAAAGGAGGGTCGTGGCTACCCTAGAAAGGATTCGGACCCTTGTACACTTGTACGCGCATAGCTGCTCTCGCCCCGAGGCGACCTTGCCGGGCTAGAGCGCTGCGTCTCCACCACGGTCCTTCCATAAATCCACCAAAGCAGGAGTAGGGTTTTACGCCTTGCGGTGGCCCGAACCTGGGTAAAACTGCCCGTGTCATCGTTGCCGTGCTGCTCTGTGCTTTCCGCTCTTTGTGTAATGCGCTCTTCCCCCTTGCCGAACCACAAGGGGCCGATGGCCCCATAGGTGGCCATGTGATAACATGACATCTTTGGCGCGCCAGGTAGGGGGAAGCGCTTGCGCGAACCCAAGAGTGTAAGCAGCGCACCGTCTTCATCATCGTTTTCTTCATCAACGGCTTCATCATCCATGGTGCCCAAAAAGAAATCCGGTGCTTCAGCTCACCCGTCTACCTCGAAGGCTCCCTCGCATGTGGCCACTAATGTCGTGGGGGCTGCGGGGGAACATGGGAATGCCGACGCCGCGGGGAACGTGACTGGCGCAGGCGGCGCCATTACCATTCCTCCTGCGGCCGAAGTAGGAGCAGGAGGCACCGGAGGAGGGAGACACCAACAACAACCCAGCGGCCATGCTCCGCAAGGTGC
The DNA here is from genome assembly GCA_011799875.1 of Thinopyrum elongatum. Classification (NCBI taxonomy): domain Eukaryota; kingdom Viridiplantae; phylum Streptophyta; class Magnoliopsida; order Poales; family Poaceae; genus Thinopyrum; species Thinopyrum elongatum. Next base: position 289,442,929 of record CM022299.1, on the reverse strand, counting down.
GGGTGGGGAGAATGCTCCGTCTCCGCCTCCCCACCTCGCCGACGGACACAGCCGCAGCGGTGGCGCTCGCCCTGATGTGGACAGAAGGAAGGAGAGAGTTTGCGGAAGTATATGTAGAGGTTCATCCGGGTGCAGAGGAACATTCCAGACATCCATCCAGCAGTTGTGATAGCTGCGTTCCAGTCCAATGTGCGCAACCGCAGGATATGTTCCAAAATGAACGTTCGGTTGCCCAAGACTGTGAATGAGCTATACACTCTGGTGGACAAGTGTGCGCTAACAGAGGAGGGGAGGCGACTCCCCGGTGAAGAAGATGGTGTTGACGTTGACTCAGAGGACGACGACGACGCCACCAATCAGAAGAAGAAGAACAAAAAACGCAACAAGAAGCGCAAGGATAAAGCAGTGATGGCTGTTGAAGGAGCGAGCACTCCTAGTACCGGCAAGAAGGCCAAGACCGAGGCTCCCGGCAAGGAAGTTGCCACGTGCGCTGACTGTCGGGAAGCCGCGGCTGCCAGGAAGGCTGCGAAGGCTAACGGGCCGTACTGCAAGATCCATCGGACTAAGGGACACAATCTTCAAGAGTGTCATCAAGTTTAGCAGCTCATCAAGAAGCAGAAAGCTGAGTACGAGAAGCGTGACAAAGAGAGAGACCAAGATGGTGCTGTCGGGAAGGGCCGAGGTAGCAGAGGAGGTCGCCCCGGCAAGGCCCCTTAGTATCAAGGGAAACCAGCCAGAGGCCGTGAGAAGAAGGGATGCGATGATGGGAGTGATGAAGAAGATGAAGAGGAAACCAACGAGCAGGAATTCCAGAAGGCCACTGACGCCCTGTGCATTAATGGAGGTGTGTCCTTGCACTCCTCTCACCGCCAGCTCAAACAATGGGCATGTGAGGTCAATGCCGTGGAGCCGGCGGCAGATTCTCGGAAGCCGCTGAAGTGGTCCCGCACGCCCATCATCTTTGATGAAGAGGATCACCCTGATCGCACCACTGCAGTAGCATGTTTGCCATTGTTGGTTTCACCAATGATTCGCAACCTCAAAGTCACAAAGATGTTGGTTGACGGCAGGGCCGGGTTGAATCTGATATCTCCCAAGGTCATCAGCAAGCTCCAGATAGCAGATGAAGAGCTCAAGGTTACCGGTACTTTCCAAGGCATCAACCCCGGTAGGAGTCATCCTAAGGGGAAGATCACACTGCCGGTAATGTTTTGGGGGGGGGGGAGCTGAACTACCGGACCAAGAAGATCGTGTTTGATGTGGTCGACCTCCCCCTACCATACAATGGAATCCTTGGCCGCCCTGCCCTGGCAAAATTCATGGCGGCATCCCACTATGCCTACAACACTCTGAAGATGCCAGGACCGATGGGCGTCATTTCCATTCCATCAGACAAGAAGGACGCAGTCATATGCGTGGATAAGATGTACCGGGAAGCAGTCGCTTGATAACCCACAAGTATAGGGGATCGTTTATAGCCTTCTTCGATAAATAAGAGTGTCGAACCCAACGAGGAGTTAAAGGCAGAACAAATATTCCCTCAAGTTCTATCGACCACCGATACAACTCTACGCACACTTGACGTTTGCTTTACCTAAAACAAGTATGAAACTATTTTGCAAAAATAAAACTATGAGTACTTTGCGAGAATAAAAACTACGAATAAATTGCAAGGTAATAAAAGTGGATAGCTTTTGTCAACAAGAAAGTCATTTGTCCCTAGGCAATCGATAACAAGTACCGGTAATCATTCTTGTAATTTTATATGAGGGAGAGGCATGAGCTAACGTACTTTCTCTACTTGGATCATATGCACTTATGATTGGACCCCTAGCAAGCATCCGCAACTACTAAAGATCATTAAGGTCATGAAAACCAACCATATCATTAAGAATCAAGTCCTCTTTACTCCCATACGCAACAACCCACCTACTCGGGTTTAAGCTTCTGTCACTCTCGCAACCCACCATAAGCGAATCATGAACATGTTGCAACACCCTATAGCGAGGATCCCTCACATTTGCGCGAGATGGAGGGCACCATAGGACAGCACCATAAATAAAATATACAATCATACCAACCAAGATCATGATTAATCCATAGGATAAAACGGATCTACTCAAACATCATAGGATAACCATAGATCATTGGGAAATAATATATGGAGTTGAGCACCATGTTTAAGTAGAGATTACAGCGGGGAGAAGAGGTGTTACACCGCTGCATAGAGGGGGAGAAAGTTGGTGTAGACGGTAGCAAGATTGTTGATGTAGATCGCCGTCATGATCCTAGCCCCGGCGGCACTCCGGCGCCACCGGGAGAGAGGGGGAGAGAGCCCCCCTCCTTCTTCTTCTTCCTTGGCCTCCCCCTAGATGGGAGGAGAGTTCCCCCTCTGGTCCATGGCCTCCATGGCGGCGGAGGGGCGGGAGCCCCTCTGAGATTGGATCTCCCGCTCTGTTCTCTTCTGTTTTTCGTTCCCAGATCTGGCCAAAAACCGTTTCTTATATTTCAGGAGATCCGTAACTCCGATTGCGCAGAAATTTTAACATGAATTTTTTACGGATATAAGCTTCCTTGCGCCCGAAGTAGAGCTCCAACCGACATACGAGGTGGGTGGGTTGTGGTCACTGTGGGCCCCCTCTTCTGATGATTTCAACTCCCAAAAATCACAAATATTCCAAAATAATTCTCCGTAAAATTTTATTGCATTTGGACTTCGTTTGATATGGATATTCTCCGAGACAAAAAACATGCAAAAAATAGGAACTGGCACTAGGCACTGGAACAATAGGTTAGTCCAAATAAATTATATAAAATGTTGCCAAAAGTGTATAAAAGTTGTATAATATTGGCATGAAACAATAAAAAATTATAGATACGATGGAGACGTATCAGCATCCCCAAGCTTAATTCCTGCTCGTCCTCGAGTAGGTAAATGATAAAAAAGATAATTTTTGATGTGGAATGCTACCTAGCATAAACTTGATCATATGTCTAGTCATGGCATGAATATTAAGACACGAGTGATTCAAAGCAATAGTCTATAATTTGACATAAAGACATCAATACTCAGGCATCCCAACAAACAATCATGTCTTTCAAAATATCAACGCTAAAGAAAGCTATCCCTACAAAATCATATAGTCTTGTCATGCTCTGTCTTCTTAACACAAAGTATTTATCACGCACAACCCCGATGGCAAGCCGAGCAATTGGTTCATACTTAACGACGGAGATGTATCATCGCTGCAGAGGCCGCGGAAGCTACCGCTCCCGCCATGGAAAGCAAGAAAGGGAAGAAAGCTAGCAAGGACGCCATTAAAGAATCCAGGAAGTGCGCCTCTTCGGATTGCGCTGCGCCTGTTGATGATTTGTCGGAGAGTTCCAATAGCAAGAGATCAAAGGTTGCTGCGCCTGCTGTGAAGAAGGTCCCGGCAGGGTTGGTTGGCGCTGATGGTACATTTACTATTAGCTCCAACCTTGATGACAAATAGGAAAGCGCGCTCATTGCCTTCCTGCGGGCGAATGTCGATGTGTTTGCTTGGCAACCATCTGACATCCCCGGTGTTCCTAGGGAGGTAATCAAGCACCACCTTGCTGTCTGCCCACATGCCCGATCCGTCAAATAGAAGGTCCGAAAGCAAGCTTTGGAGCGGCAGCAGTTTATTGCCGAGGAGATCAAGAAACTCGAAGCTGCTGGTTTGGTCAGAGGAGTGTTGCATCCAACTTGGTTGGCGAATCCAGTGGTGGTGCGCAAAGCGAATGGGAAATGGAGGCTTTGCATAGATTTCACAGATCTAAATAAAGCATGCCCAAAGGACCCATTCCCCTTGCCGCGCATCGATCAGATCGTGGATTCCACCTCTGGATGTGACCTGCTTTCCTTCTTGGATGCCTACTCTGGGTACCACCAGATTTTCATGTCTGAGGAAGACGAAGAGAAGACCGCGTTTATAACCCCATGCGGCACGTACTGCTTTGTACGTATGCCCTTTGGGTTAAAAAGCGCTGGATCCACTTTCGCGAGAGCAGTACAGATTGGCTTTGAGCCCCAGTTGCACAGGAATATTGAAGCCTACATGGATGATATAGTGGTCAAAACAAAGGACAAATCAACTCTCATTCAGGACTTGGAAGAGACCTTTGCAAATCTATGCAAGATCAACTTGAAGCTAAACCCAGAGAAGTGTGTGTTCGGCATTCCTTCCGGCAAGCTGCTTGGCTTCTTTGTCTCCCACCGGGGGATAGAGGCTAACCCCGACAAGATCAAGGCAATTGAGCAGATTCAAGCACCCAAGACAGTTAAAGACGTGAGGCATTTGACTGGATGTGTTGCCGCGCTAAGCAGGTTCATTTCCAAGTCCGCCGAACGCGCCCTGCCGTTCTTCAAAATCTTGAAGAAGGCTAGGCCCGTGGAGTGGACCCCGGAGGCAGACGCTGTGCTGCAGGATCTGAAGACCTATCTTTCCTCTGTCCCCACCTTAGTCGCTTGATACGTCTCCAATGTATCTATAATTTATGAAGTATTCATGCCATGTTTACAATAATTTTATATGGTTTTGGTATGATTTGCATGGAACTAACCCGGACTGACGCTGTTTTCAGCAGAACTACCATGGTGTTGTTTTTTGTGCAAAAATGAAAGTTCTCCAAATGAGCTGAAACTTTTTGATGATTTTTTTGGAACAAAAGAGACCCCCGAAGCTTCGTGGAAGGACCAGAAGGTGAAGGAGTAGGGCACAAGACACCGGGGCGCACCAGGAGGCCCAGGCGCGCCCCGGTGGGTTGTGCTCACCTCGAGGCCCATCTTAGCGTGAAACCAATGCCAAAAAATCCTATAAATAGAGAAACCATCAGGGGTAACCCTAGATAAGAAGTTCCGTCGCCGCAAGCCTCTGTAGCCACAAAAAACTAATCTAGACCCCATTCTGGCACCCTGTCGGAGGGGGAAATCATCACCGGTGGCCATCTTCATCATCCCGGCGGCCACCATGATGTGGAGGGAGTAGTCCACCCTCGGGGCTGAGGGTTTGTACCAGTAGCTATGTGTTTAATCTCTCTCTCTCTCTCTCGTGTTGTTGAGATGTCACGATCTTGATGTATCGCGGGCTTTGTTAATATAGTTGGATCATATGGTGTTTTCCTCTCTCTATCTTGTTGTGAATTGAGTTTTCCTTTTGAGATTTTTTTTATCGGATTGAATACTTTTATGGATTTGAGAGCACTTGATCTATGTCTTGGCACTCAACTCGCGGATTCCCAAGGTGACATTGGGGTAATCTATGCATAGGGGTTGATGCATGTTTTCATCCTTGTTTCTCCGGTAGAAATCTTGGGGCACTCTTTGAGGTTCTTTGTGTTGGATTGAGTATTATGAATCTGAAATTGTTTGATGCGTATCGTATAATTAACTCACGGATACTTGTGGTGACATTAGAGTTGGTTGATGCGTATCATATGGTGTTATTTTAGTACGAACTCTTGGATAGATCGAACGGAAAGAATAACTTTGCGTTATTTTAGTACGAACTCTTGAATAGATCGAACGGAAAGAATAACTTTAAGGTGGTTTCGTACCCTACAAACAATTTCTTCTTATGTTTTCCGCTAGATAGAAACTTTGGAGTGATTCTTCATTGCACATTGAGGGAAGGTTATATGATCCAATTATATTAGCATTGTTGAGAGATTGCACTAGCGAAAGTACGGACCCTAGGCCTCATTTTCAAGCATTGCAATACCGTTTGTGCTCCGTTTTACCAATTGCTACCTTGCTGTTTTTTTATTTTCAGATTACAAAAATATATTTCTACCATCCATATTACACTTTTATCACCATCTCTTCGCCGAACTAGTGCACCTATACAATTTGCCATTGTATTGGGTGTGTTGGGGACACAAGAGACTTTTTATTATTTGGTTGCCGGGTTGTTTGAGAGAGACCATCTTCATCCTACGCCTCCCACGGATTGATAAACCTTAGGTCATCCACTTGAGGGAAATTTGCTACTGTCCTACAAAACTCTGCGCTTGGAGGCCCAACACGAGTCTACAAGAACAAGTTGTGTAGTAGACATCAAGCTCTTTTCTGGCGCCGTTGCCAGGGAGGTGAGTGCTTGAAGGTATATCTTTAGATCTTGCAATTGAATCTTTTAGTTTCTTGTTTTATCACTAGTTTGGTTTGTGAAAGAAAACTACAAAAAAATGGAATTGAGGTGGCCTCATATTATTCTTCTTTATCATGTCTTTCTTGAAAATGATGGAAAGGAAAATTGTGCTCAATTGATAGAAGAAGAATTCAATAAAATGTTTGGCATAAATGATGAGCATGATTGCAATGTTGTTGGTATGAATGCTTTGAATATTCATGATGCTAATGATATGCAAAGCCATAAGCTTGGGGATGCTATATTTGATGAAGATGATATTTTTAGTCCCCCAAGATTTGATGTGCAAATTTGTTATAATGATTGCATGCCTCCTATTTATGATGATTATATTGATGAAAGTGGATTTGGAGATGTCATGACTTTATTTAGTGATGAATCTACTATTTTGGAGGAGGTTTCAATTGATTATGATGAGAACAAAGTTGCTATTTATGATGATTATGGTGATGACATGTATGCTATAAAGAATAATGATAACCATGAAACTTGTCATCATGATTTTTATTTTCAATTGGATTCTGCAAATCAAATATCTCATGATAGTTATTTTGTTGAGTTTGCTCCCACTACTATGAATGAGAATAAATTTGCTTATGTGGAGAATAATAAAATTTCTATGCTTGTGAATCATGAAAAGAATGCTTTATGTGATAGCTATATTGTTGAATTCATTCATGATGCTACTGAAAATTATTATGAGGGAGGGACTTATGCTTGTAGGAATTGCAATAATATCAAGTTTCCTCTCTTTATGTTGAAAGTTTTGAAGTTGCACTTGTTTTGCCTTCCTATGCTAGTTGATTCTTGCTTCCATAAATTGTTTGGTCACAAAATCCCTATGCATAGGAAGTGGGTTAGACTTAAATGTGCTTGTCATGTGATTCATGATGCTCTCTTTATGTTTCAATTCTTATCTTTTATGTGAGCAATATTGAAATCATCATGCCTAGCTCAAAAGGCATTAAAGAAAAGCGCTTGTTGGGAGACAACCCAACACTTATATCTACTGTTTTTGTGTGTTCACATGGTTATGCTACTGTAGTAATCATGTTTTATTGCTTTTATTTCAATAAAGTACCAAGTAAGGCCTTTGGGATAGTGTGGATGATAGTTGACTTGATTCTGTGCAAAAACAGAAACTTTTGTGCCCAGTAATAGAATTGTTTAAATTCACTGGAGCGTCAAAAAACTCTGAATTTTTTACAGTTATTGGGTCTACAAATTTTATACGTTGTCCAGGTTTTTTAGAATTTTTTGAGTTACAGAAGTAGGACCTTAATTCAGATCTTTACGTACTATTCTATTTTTGACAGATTCTGTTTTCAATGCATAATTTGCTTGTTTTCTAGTTTCTATGGCTTATATTGCTTAATATAAATTGTGGAAATTGTAGAGTACAGTAGGCATTGTGTGTGAACAATTATGAATCTTGTTTTTGATAGTACCAAAGTGAATGATTTGTCTTTATCATACTAACCCATCTCACGAAGTTCCGTTAAGTTTTGTGTGATTGAAGTTTTCAAGTTTTGGGTGAGATATCGATATGAGGAGAATAAGGAGTGACAAGACCCTAAGCTTGGGGATGCCCAAGGCACCCCAAGGCAATATTCAAGGAAGATCCAAGCAACTAAGCCCACGAGATCATGGCTGTCACCCGCTTCCCCTTGCAACTCATACCGAGGAACCCTGAGGCCACTGGCAGGATAGTGGAATGGGCTTTGGAGTTATCCAGCTTTGGTTTGAAGTTCGAGAGCACGTCAACCATTCAGAGCAGGGCTCTGGCGGAGTTTATTGTGGAATGGACGCCTACCCCTGACGAAGACGTGTTGGAGACAGTTATCCCCGGTAAGGAAGCGCCCCAAGAATGGATCATGTACTTTGATGGTGCCTTCTCCCTACAAGGTGCAGGAGCTGGCGTGCTTCTTGTTTCTCCCTCTGGGGAGCACCTCAAGTACGTGGTTCAAATGCATTTCTCCCGGGAGAAGGCTACCAACAATACAACAGAATATGAAGGACTCCTTGGCGGGCTCAGGATCGCAATTGAATTGGGAATCAAGAAGTTGATCATTCGTGGAGATTCGCAACTTGTGGTGAGGCAAGTAAACAAGGATTATCAAAGCCCATTGATGGAGGCATACGACGAGGAAGTGAGGAAGTTGGAGGAGCGCTTTGATGGATTGCAAACAGAGCACATACCGCGTGTGCAAAACAACATTGCTGATCATCTGTTAAAGTGTGCTGCGCAAAAACTCCATGTGGAACTAGGGACTTTTGTTCTCCATCTGACTCAACTCTCCGTATCCCCGGCAACAATGGCCAGGAAGAGGAGGAAACTGGACTCTGGCAGGCCTCTCCCGGCAGAGCCCTCTGGGGTCCCCGGCAGAGAGGTTGGCGGGAACAACTCCGTTTCGCCCGGTGAGCAGCACCCTCCCGCTGAACCACCTGTTCCTGTGGTCGAGGCATGCGCTCCCGTGAACGAGGAGGTGCTGCTAGTCCTTGTTGCCGAGCCTCAGGCTCCAACGTGGGCACGTCACATAGTCCATTTCCTCCAAATAGGAGAACTTCCCGAAGAGCAAGAAGAAGCTGAAAGAGTAGCCCGGAGGGCCAGTATGTATCAGTTCGTTGACGACACGCTATACAGAAGAAGGCCCAATGGAGTGAAATTGAAGTGCATTTGCCGGGAGGAAGGAAAGGAACTATTGGCAGAGATACACAAGGGTATATGCGGCTCCCACATTGGATCGAGGGCCCTGGTTGGAAAAGCCTTCCGGCAAGGTTTTTACTGGCCCACGGCCCTCCAAGATGCAATTGAGCTAGTCACCTAATGTGAAGCCTGCTAGTTCCACTCCAAGAATATCCATCAGCCTGCCCAAGCTCTCCAGACGATCCCTTTATCATGGCCCTTCTTGGTCTGGTTGCTTGACATCTTGGGCCCCTTCCCCCGTGCTACCAGGGGCTTTGAGTTCTTGTTCGTCGCTATCGACAAGTTCACAAAGTGGCCAGAGGTGGAGCCCGTGAGGAAGGTGACCGCACAGTCAGCTATCAAGTTCTTGAAAGGATTGGTGTGCTGTTTCGGAGTGCCCGCCAGGATCATCACTGACAATGGCACCCAATTCACAAGCCGCGCCTTCATGCAATACGTTCATGCCCTCGGAAGCAAAGTCTCATTTGCCTCTGTTGCCCATCCCAGAAGCAATGGACAAGCTGAGAGGGCAAACACTGAAGTGCTGCGAGGACTCAAGACAAGAACATTTGATAGGCTGCAGAAGTGCGGCAGGCGATGGATCGACTAGCTGCCGGTGGTTCTTTGGTCCCTCCGTACGACACCAAATCGAGCTACCGGGCAGACTCCCTTCTCCCTAGTCTATGGGGCAGAAGCAGTTATCCCCACGGAACTCATATACGGATCACCTCGAGTGCTTGCCTACGATGAAGTAGCGCAGGAACAGCACCGGCGTGACAACGCTGTGCTACTTGAGGAGAACCGTCTTCGGGCTGCTACGTGTGCTGCACGCTACCAGCAAGCCCTGCGTCGCTATCACAGCCGCATGGTTCATGCCCGAAGCTTTGAGGAAGGCGACCTTGTCATTAGGCGTGTTCGGTCCGCCAAGGGTGCAAACAAGTTGATGCCGAAGTGGGAAGGCCCTTACCGGGTAGTACGAGTCACCAGACCCGGCGCAGTCCGTCTGGAGACTGGAGATGGCATTCAGTTGCAAAACTCATGGAATATTGAGCATCTCCGTAAGTTCTACCCGTAAGGCGCGGCTGTCAGGCCCTGCCCGGCAGCCACCCTTTTGTACAAGCCTTGCTGATGTTGCATGTAACCCTTTATACAAAGCCAAGCGCAGACCCTGAGCAACAGATGAATAAACGAAGCGCTAGGGGGCCCCCGACAAGATTTCATGCATGCATAAGCATATCATGAGCATAGCATGATCATGTAGATGAGGTCGCATGTAGCACTGGTTTCATCTGCACTAAGTTGCAGGGTTCTTGCCGTGGACTTGATCCCGAAGAGAAGAAATGAAGACAAGCCTACACAGCGATCCCCGGCAAGCCAAACAGATAAGTTTCTTCTTATCCATACCTGTTCTGTAAGGTAAAAACTTGTGCATATGAAAACCTCGTTACCTTCAAAACATAGGTGCTCCCATCCTTTGTCGCGAACATTGCTTCGGACAAGGTGGTCGCAGTTGCCTTTGATGGAGAGGGTTCGACAAGGGGCCAGTCCCTTTTTATAGTTTTATGCCCGGCAGGCCTTGCCCCACGGCAGCAAACTAAGGGTACTGGCAGGATAGTTTGCCGGGGGAACTTGTTTACTTGAACATATAGAGGCACCTCACCTCTGCATGGACATGATACATGCACAAGTACCCGACAAGGCTTGTCTTTTTCATTAATATGCTGATAAGCAAGTACAGATCTTACAGAGCACAAACATGGAAAAAGAAGTTTACATAATTTAGACTAAAGTTTGGCAAGTGCCTACATGTTTTAGACTGACAAAAGATAAGTGCCCTGTAATCCCTTTCTTGTCCATCTCCTCCTAGGCACTACGGTGGGAGGTGAAGAAGGCAAAAGGAGCGCCTGGGCAGAAGCCCAGTCTGACCCCGTCAGGCCCCGTGGCGAGGAGCCTGACAAGATCGAGAGGGCGCAGGCGAAGGTGATAGTGAAGAGAGCGGCGGAAGGGTCCCCCTGGCCAACGCCACCAGGGCCAGCAGGACGCGGCAGGGTGAACGAAGCTGCAGCCCGAGAGGAAGCCTGCTGGGGTCCAGCTGGAAGGCTGCTGGAGGAGCCGAGTGCACCACCGCCACCTCTGCATCCAACTCCCCGGCAAATCGCCTTGGCAGGAAGGAGATGCAGGTGCAGATGATGGTGCCGCCGCCTGATGGTGATGGTGCGGCTGGTGTTCAGCCGGAGTCGGAGCCGTCGTCCTCCCTGTCGGTGTCGTTGTCATCGCCGTCACTGTCCTCCTCGTCGCTATCGCTCGAGGAGGAGCTTTCGTCGTCGGTCGAGCTCTCTGTGCAGCACCCTAAGCGAGCACCCGAGCACCCGAAGACCTTGACGGAGAGCAGATCGGCCTCCATTAGTTTAAAATGGAGGACGTGCCCCTCCGACAAGCTGTGGGCGTGAGCAAAGGTTTTCCAGCCGCGTCGGAAGAGCATAACATGAGGAGCGGGGAAGTCCACATCCACCCGCATGCTGCCGTTGCAGCAACCCCTCATGTGCAGCTTCAACGCGCGTGGCTGTTCAAGCTCCATCACCCTCGCAAACGGAGTAGGGAGGCGGAGGCGACCGCGCGGGGGCTTGTACAGCCTGATGATGAATTCCAGCAGTTGGTCTCCGACGTGGCCCTCCATTGGGGGTTTAGCGGCCGGCGGAGGGGCGGCCCGAGCGCCCCCTCGCCCTCCTCGACCCCGAGCACCACGATGGATGCGACCTCGCCCCCTCCTACCTCCTCTCGCAGCGAGCTCCGCCCCTACATCTTCGGCGGGAGGAGGGAGGCGCTGTCAAGCAGAAGCCCTCGTCGCCACTACTGGGGTTCCATTGCGTCCTCTTCCCCTCACCATGATGAAGAAACGACACCAGAAGAAAGAAGAAGGGAATGGATATGAGCTTGCACCCCCGCCCGCATCCCCTTTATAAGGAAAACGAGGCCGGGGGCTGGCTCTCTACTCAGGGAAAGCGACCGCCCCGCTTCGCCGATTCGGCTCCCTCCCGCGCCACCAACGGCTCGTGGAATCGATGCCGACCCCGTGCGCCAATCCATGGCGTCTGGATTTCTACCATGGCACGTGTTTTCGCGCTCTTCGCGTCCACCACCAACCCAGCACAATGCATGCTACACACGTGGCAGAAACGGCAGAAGCGGGGAAGATAGCGGAATGGCAGTTACGACCCCGTGAACGTGGGGCGTGGGTAGCCCACGAATCGTGGCTTACTAAACTCCCCACTACGTCTCGGGAGACGCACGGGAAAACTAGAAACTGACTCAAGCACAGGTTAATGGAGAAGCAAAGAAGATCTCAAAGGATGAGCTACCGCAACCCACTCGCCTGTGTACTAGACAGGGCTACCCCGACGACACTCGGCAGCACATTCAGGCCAGGCCCGGGGACTCCTGTCGGTGCAACAAACCCCCAGGTGTGTTGCCCGAACTGTACACAGGCTCAAGAGCAAGGTTACGACATTCAAGACAAGGCCAAGCAGAAGGGATGGCTCTTTGAGAAATCAAAGGGCGGATCAAGAAGACCAAGACCAACCAAATAAGCAAGATATCACTAAGGAAAAAACCTCCCTTGCCGGGCAGGCGAGCCTGGCGGGGTCGAGGTTACCCCAAGGCAAGCCTCAAGACTCCCCCGGCAGGCTTGCCGGGGACGCCAAGGGCGGATTACCCCGCCAAAGCTCCACCGCTCCACCTCACAGCAACGCAAGTCACCCATCGGTGCGGTGTTGAGCCCCCAAGTGACTAAGTGGTTGTTACTTGGTACGTGGCAGGCCATTTCTGAGGAAGATCATCCCTAAATGACACCCGTCCAGGCGACGTGTCGCGCGGGCAGGCAAAAAGCTGGCTGAATGGCACGGCAAGGCTTGCCGGGCTACGCCACGATTGTGACGCCCCCGGCTCAATCGTGCACTAATCATACACGCAAATGCACACGATCAAGCCTAAGGACTCACGGGAAGATATCACAACATAACTCTAAAACATAAATAAAGTCATACAAGCTTTATATTACAAGCCAGGGGCCTCGAGGGCTCGAATACATAAGCTTGCGTACAAGCGTCAGCAGAAGCATTAGATATCTGGGTACAGATATAAAAGAAAACACAGAAAGGCCTTTAGAAGGCGGGACAAGAGAAAACACTACGATCGAAAGGCGTAGGCCTCCTGCCTGGGACCCTCCGAACCTACTCCTGGTCGTCGGCAAGCTCGTAGTAGTATCCACCCTCGGGGTAGTAGTAGCGATCATCGGCGGGGGCAGCTATATCCGGGGCTCCGTCATCTGGTTGCATCAAAAGGAATATGGGCGAAAAAGAAAGCAAAGCAACCATGAGTACTCATCCAAAGTACTCAGCAAGCAAGGATCTACACTACATATGCAACATTATCAAAGGAAGGCTGTATATGTGGACTGGGCTGCAGAAATGCCAGAATAGAGAGAAGGCCTAGTCCTATGGAAGACTAGCATCTTCATCGTCTACAGCGGTCTTGCAGCAATAGAAGAGAGTAGATAGCACAGTATAAAGTAGTAGTAATATTATCAACCTCACCCAGAGATCCTTTCTCGACTCCCTGCAAGGAAGCAATCCCAGAGCCATACAGTCATCAACCTCATCCGGAGATCCCTTCTCGACTCCCTGCGAGAAGCAATCCCAGAGCCATAGTATCCAATTCTAGTTGTATCGATCGGGATACAACTTCGAGTGTCCATTACCGAGGATCCGGCTATGCATAGATTAGTTCTTCCCTGAAGGGGTGCACCAACTTACCCACCACAATCGATTAACTCCGGACGGGCACACTTTTCCGGGTCATGCCCGGCCTCAGCCAAACGACACACTGCAACCCTACCTACAGCTCAGCAGAGAGGTCCCCGCCGGTCTACATCCTAAGCGCAAGGGGGTCTTGGCCATCGCCTCTCACCCTCCAGGTCGTTGCGCACAGGGTGGATACCAGCATCGCCTCGGGTGGCCGACACGATCCGACCGTGCCGCAATGCTGAACTGGATGTCTGTCAGAGCTTTCGACTGATGCTACGATGCAGAACGCCCATACTATGCCCACGTGATGGTTAGTGCTATCAGGCCAGAGGCCCACTCAGATCACATATCCAAACCGTTAGTACCTTGGGGGGGGGTGCGGTAACGAGCAGAGACTCACGATAGATGTGACCCCGTCGCCCCGTCTCGAGGACTTGCGGCAAGGGCCAAGAATGCCCGGCCACGCCTCGTATTCTCACTCGGGCACCATCCAGGCAACCCGCCTTCACATCACACGCGGGTACCCCTCAGGGTCAACCCGCCTTCCAAGTAACAGTGTAAAGTCCAATTATCCGTGTGTCCATAACATCAGGGGAATCCGAGGTATCACCCTTGTTGGATTCCTACTTGATGTATCCGTCAAGGTGAACTCGGAGGAATCACCCTCGATGGGTTCACACTTGATGTGTTGCACGACAGGGTCGTTACCGGAAGTGGTGAAGGAGGAATCACCCTTGATGACCACGACCAAATAGCTACTCTACAGAGTTAACATCAGAAGTGCTACAAGAGGTTTCACCCTCGGCACTCGATAGTAACGTTGCAGTGTCGTTACAACTAAGGGGGGTGATGTGCGGTGTCGGGGCCTGGTCTTCAATCCCGTTGATTGGGTCTTCTGATAATCCAGTGGGGCAGTCGGGACTAGTGGGGTCACTGATAGGTCTCTACCCAGCATATACTTAGCAGTTTAGGTTATGCAGGTAGTTATCAACAGCAGGTTACAATAAACAGGCTATGCATCAGAATAGGTAAAGCAGCAGCAGCAATTCTAATGCAAGCGTGAGAAAATAGAATGGGCGATATCGGTATGCTCAAGGGGGGGGGCTTGCCTGGTTGCTCGGCGGCAAGGGCAAGGTCTTCAATGGTGTCTTCGGTCTCCGGAGCTGCGTCGGTCTCGGGGACGACGTAGGGGTCTAACGAGAGAGAAGAGGGGGAGGAAACAGTAAATATAAAGCAAACAAGGGCATGACATGACATTACACAGAGCTAGGGGTGTTCTGACGTGGTGCTACACGATATAGGTGAAGAGGGAAAACATTCGGGGATGTTTTCCCGGGTCAGACAGATGACCGGAGGGGAACGGTTCCATGTTCGGATAGTTAAGGACGTGTGACGGACGAATGGTCCACATATTCGGATTCGTCTCGTCGTTCTGAGCAACTTTCATGTACAAAGTTTTTCGATCTGAGCTACGGATTAATTTATATGATTTTCTAAAGTTTTATTGATTTTCTGAATTTAATTATTTATTTAAATTTAGCATTATCCAAAACAGTGTATGCTGACATCATCATGACGTCAGCATGACGCCAACAGTCAATAATGCAGTTGATTGGGTCAACCTGACATGTGGGCCCCACCTGTCATACTCTGCCTAATCAATTAGGGTTTAGTTAACTTAATGACTGTTTAATTAAACTAACTAATTAATTAATTTAACCTAATCAGATTTAATTAACATAATTAATTCACTAATTAATTAATTATTAATTTTAATAATTTTGTTTTATTTTCATTTCTTTTTTTTAAATGTCCTGGGGCTAGGCCCCACGTGTCATTGGCACCGGGGGGGCGGGGCCCAACCGTCAGTGGCCCATGTGGCCAATAGCGGGCGCGGGCGCAACGGGTGCCACACACCCGCCCGTTCGGGCGCACGCCCAAACCGCCAGAGGGGTGCCGGCGATGGCTTGGCGCCGGTGAGGCGCGGTGAGGGGGCAGCCGCGGTCGCGCAGGGCACGGCCGGCGGGCGCGGCAGCGGCCATGGCGCCGACCAGGGAAGGCGCGGGCCGCGGTAGGCGGGCCTGGTGTGGGAAGCGGCGCAAGGAGCAGAGCGGCGCGGCGAGCTAGAGGGGGGGCGCAGCCGGCACGGTCTCGGGAGTAGCCACGGCACGCGCGCGTGGCCACGGCAGTTGCGGTAGCAGGAGACGGTGGCGGGGGCAGCAAGCCGCAGCGCGCAGGGCTGCGGGCGCGCACAGCTGGGGGCGGCTGCGGGCGCGTAGGCGAGTGCGAGCGCGTGAGCGGTCTGGCAAGACGCGGCCGAAGCACGGCCACGGCGTACACGATTGGGGCAGGGCGCGTCGGAACAGGGAGAGGGGCACGGGAAGAGAGGGGGGGCTAGCTCACGGGCGCTACAGGTGTACGTCCGCGAGGTTCGGGGAAGCCGGTTGAGGAGGAGGTCGGGGAGGCGACAGGAGATGGCGGGGCGGCGCCGGCGATGTCGTGGTGGTCGGCGACGGCGTCGGGACGCCCGGGGCACCCAGATCCAGCACTGGGAGGAGGAGGAGCAAGGGATCGAGGGGGGGGAATGGATCGGGGGGGATTAGGGTTTGGCGAGGCAGGCCATATAGGCCAGGGGCGACAGGGAGGCCGGCTGGGCCGGTTAGTTCGGCGGTCAGCTGGCTGGGCCGGTTGGCCCAGCGGGGTTTCTTTTTTTCTTCTTCTGTTTTTATGTTTCCTGTTTTGGCGTTTGTTTTTTTATTTCAAAAAACTTTTGTAAAATATGAAACTTGCCCATATAATATCAGTGCATTATTTGACACTGCTAGAAAAAGGCTTAGAGTATAATTGATTGTTATTTCATTTTATTTAATTGAAAAGGTATTAAATATGCTGCTATTCGCTGTTGTACCTCTTTGTTTGAGTCCTTTTACAATTCCAATAAATGTTGCTATTATTTTTATAAATGCTTTGGGAATATTTGCAACATGATGCACATTTTTGTTTCTGGATTTGAACAACTTTTATTTTTACTTTCGGTTTGAATTTCCTTTTGAAATTAAATTTGAAAAGAGATAAGATCCAAATGATGTTTAAGCACTGTCAATCATGATGACATGGCATTATCAAAAGGGGATTACTATAGTTAACCACTGGGGGTGTTACAAGTCTCCTCCACTAATAAGAATTCTCGTCCCGAGAATTAAGAGGTAGAAGGGAAAAGATCGGGGTATTCCGCACGAAGATTATCCTCGCGTTCCCAAGTGGCTTCATCTTCAGTATGATTTGACCACTGCACTTTGAGGAACTTGGTAACCTTCTGACGGGTCCGACGTTCAGCTTCATCGAGAATGCGGATCGGATGCTCCTTATAAGAAAGATCATCATGCAATTCGAGCATCTCGTGATCCACAGCTCGGTGTGGAGATTCTTTGAAGCATTTACGAAGTTGTGACACATGGAATACGTCGTGGATATGAGAGAATTGCGGTGGCAACTCCAATTTATACGCCACCTGACCACGTCTTGCAACAATGTGGAAAGGACCAATGTAGCGTGGAGCTAGCTTGCCCTTGATTCCAAAACGGTGAGTGCCCTTCATAGGAGTGACACAAAGATAAGCTTGATCACCAGGTTGATAAGTCAAACCCCATCGTTTGCGATCATAGTTGCTCTTCTGGCGGTCCTGAGCCGCCTTGAGGTTTTCACAGATGATACGGACTTGTTCTTCGGCGTGTTGAATAATATCCGGACCCACGAGCGGTCGTTCCCCAGTTTCTGACCAATTCAGAGGGGTTCGACACTTACGTCCATATAGAACTTCAAAAGGGGCCATTTTCAAGCTGGCTTGATAGCTGTTGTTGTATGAGAATTCCGCATAAGGAAGAGATTCTTCCCACTTCTTACCTAACGATATAACACAAGCCCGAAGCATGTCTTCAAGCACTTGATTGACTCGCTCGACTTGGCCTTGGGATTGGGGATGATAAGCTGAACTCCAGGTAATATGAGTTCCCATAGCTTCTTGGAAACTTTCCCAAAACTTGGAAGTGAAAAGGCCGCCACGGTCCGAACTAATCTCCTTCGGAATGCCGTGGAGTGAAACAATTCTGGAGATATATAATTCTGCTAACTGGCTAGCAGTGATCGTCTCCTTGATAGGCAGAAAGTGTGCAACCTTGGAAAGTTGGTCGATGACGACAAGAATAGCATTGTGACCCTTCTGTGACTTGGGAAGGCCAGTAATGAAATCCATTTGCACTTTATCCCATTTCCATAAAGGAATAGGAAGTGGTTGCAGAATTCTAGCAGGCTTCTGATGTTCTGCTTTAACGCGACGACACACATCACATTCAGCAACATACCGAGCAATATCCTGCTTCATTTTAGACCACCAATACTTTTGACGGAGATCACGATACATCTTGGTGCTACCTGGATGGATAGACAGCGGGGTATCATGCGCCTCCTTCATGACCTTGTCAGTCATAAGCTCGAAGCGAGGTACCACAATGCGGTTTCTGAAATACAAGGTTCCATCTTCAGACAGCGAGAAATCCCTGTACTTTTCAAGGTGAAGATCTTTCTTCATCAGATCAATTTCAGCATCTTTAGCTTGTGCATTCTTAATAGCTTTCTCAAGATCGGGTTGTATCACAAGGTTATTAAGAGAACCCTGTGGTACAATACACAGATTCAGCTTGCGCAGTTCTTCAAAAAGACGAGGTTGAGCTTGCCCAACCATGAGGTTGTCGCAATAGGACTTGTGGCTTAAGGCATCAGCCATCACGTTAGCCTTGCCAGGGGTATAGGAAATACCCAAATCATAGTCCGCAATGGCCTCCATCCATCTTTGCTGACGGAGGTTTAGAGATGGCTGGGTGAACAAGTACTTCAGACTTTTATGATCCGTGTATATCTCGCAATGATTACCGAGGAGGTAATGTCGCCACAACTGCAATGCATAGATGACAGCAGCTAGTTCTAGATCATGTACCGGATAATTCTCTTCATGTGGGCGCAACTGACGAGAGCCATAGGCAATCACTTTACGCTCTTGCATTAGGATACAGCCTAATCCTTCACGGGATGCGTCACAATAAATCACGAAGTCTTTGCGGGAATCTAGAGGAGCAAGTACTGGGGCAGATGTTAGCTTGTCTTTGAGTGTCTGGAAACTTTCCTGACATTTTTCTGTCCATTCAAACTTAACTCCCTTGTGAAGCAGATCAATCAAAGGTTTAGCAATCTTTGAGAAATTCTCGACAAAGCGACGACAATAGCTTGCAAGGCCGAGAAAAGTTCTCACTTGCTTGACGTTCTTCGGAGGTGTCCAGTCAAGAATAGCCTGAACCCTCTCCGGGTTAACAGCAATTCCATCCTTGGAAATCACATGACCAAGGTAGGTTACTTCAGAAAGCCAGAATTCACATTTGGAGTATTTGGCATACAACTGGTGTTCTCGGAGCCTTTCCAGTACAAGACGGAGGTGTTCAGCATGTTCTTCTCTATTCTTAGAATAGACCAGAATGTCATCCAAGTAAACCACGACGAACTTGTCGAGGTAATCCATGAAGATATAATTCATCAGACGGGAGAATGTGGCTGGAGCATTTGTTAAGCCAAATGACATTACAGTGTACTCATAAGAGCCATAACGAGTAACAAATGCAGTCTTGGGAATATCCTCTTCGCGGACACGGATCTGATGATAACCCAACCTCAAGTCGAGTTTAGAAAACACCGATGATCCAGCAAGTTGATCATACAAATCATTGATCCGGGGAAGCGGATATTTATTCTGGATTGTGGCTTGGTTAATGGGCCGATAATCCTGAACCAATTGGTTAGTTCCATCCTTCTTCTTGACAAAGAGTGAAGGTGCTCCCCAAGCAGAGGAACTGGGGCGGATGAAACCCTTTTTAAGTGATTTGTTGATTTCCTCCTTAAGTTCAAGAAGGTGGTGCGAAGGCATTTTATAAGGACGCTTCGCAATAGGAGTAGTGCCCGGTTTCAAGTCGATGACAAACTCGACAGCTCTAGCAGGGGGTATTCCTGGAAGTTCTTCTGGAAAGACATCTTGAAAATCATGAACGACTGGAACGTTCTCGATGCCTTCAAGAGGTGAGGCATTCAATGCATTCAGAGCATATATCTGGCTCTCAGCATCCTGAGCTATTCGGGCTGAGTATCTGACCGTCTGGCCAGAAGGGTGGGTGAGCTGGACTGATTCAGTGGCACAGTCTATCAAAGCTTTATGAGGCTTCAACCAGTCCATACCCAGAATAATGCCTATGTTCGAGGTCTTGAGAGCAATTAGAGAAACGGGGAACATCAATCCTCCGATCACAATGTGGTTACCGTGGCTTACCATGGTAGTTTGCCAATTAGCCCCAGGTGACTGGATTACTAATGGGGTGGACATCTCCTCGAAAGGTATATCATGGCTTCGCGCAAAACTTTCGGACATGAAGGAGTGCGATGCTCCAGAATCAAAGAGGACTGAAGCTGGGATTGAATTCACAAGAAGGGTGCCCATCACAATTTTGGGGTCCTGTCGAGCTTCTTCCATGTTAACTTGGTTGACATGGACCCAAACTATAGCAGATGGCCTGGCATTACAGCTTCTGAGACGACGGTTCCAACAGCTCTTCTTGCGACCAACAGGAGGACGTGGTGCATCCTAATGAAAAGCCATAGCATTAGGCTGTCCATCTTGAACCGTTAGCTGTCTCAGCGGTGAAGGCAGTCGAGATGCAACATAAGACGGCCTTGGTGTAGGAGCAGGTCGGTGATGAACATTGTGTGGGATCCAGACTCGACATTTCTGAGCAGGCTGACCCGAGGATGAGCCAACATCACGAGTGCGCTTGAGCGACTCCTGGCATTTAGTCAGAGCTATTTCAACTTGGAAAGATTTGCTGACAAGCGTTGCGAAGTCTGGGCAATCATGGACTGCCAGTGCGAGATTTATATCAGTACACAGTCCTTCACGGAACTTCTCCTGCTTGCGTACATCAGTGCAGACATCATCTTCAGCATAGCGGGACAATTCAAGAAATTTCCTCTGATATTCATCCACAGTCATTTTACCCTGAGAGAGTTTGCGGAACTCCTGCTTCTTCTGGTCCATCAGACCTTGAGGAATATACCGTGCATGAAAGGCTGACTGAAATTGCTGCCAAGTGTTACTATTTCAGCAGGCAACATACCCTTGTGGCTTTCCCACCATTGAGCAGTTGAGCCCCTCAGGTGATATGTCACATAGGTGACGTAACTGTCAGGGATAACATTGGCCGACTTCATCTGGAAGGCAATGTCATGGAGCCAATCATCAGCATCCATTGGATCAGTCGAGCTGTGAAAAGTGGACGGATTGAGGCGCACGAATTCCGGCAGAGTTACTGGTGTAGGTTGTTGGTGAGCATTCTGGTTTGGGAACTGAGCCAATATCCCGGTCATAACCTGACGGTTCAGTTCAAACTGCTGCATCATTGCGGCAATATAAGGTGGAGGTGGAGGATCGTCAGCCATCCTGCCAAATCAACAGGGGCAGTTTAGCAAGAAGAACTGCAGGTGTATGGAATGATTCATGAAGTAACACGCACAACAGAAGGAGGTGCAATAGATACTTCATCATATTCGCACCAGACATTCAAATCCACACATAGCCTCGATTACAATCCGGCAATACGACAGCTGAAAGGGGAAGGCTAGACAACTAGGCGGCGCGCAGGCACACGGCAAGGAAGTACACAACGAGACATAGCAAAGGCTACATCAACGTCGGAGAAAACTATTGGAGCGAGGAATCTGCAAGTGACAACACAGGGTGACCTCGATAAAAGGATCCTGTAAGCAGAACCTGGCCCACAATCTTGAAGGAAGGGGGAAATTTCAGAACACCGGGTGGATGTGATCACGAGAACCTAACGTTGGAGTTAGTAAAATTTTAACCCGAATAGGAGAGAGATCAGAGTCCCAGAGTAAAGACGAGGAATAAAAGATCCTAATACCACCCAGTTGGCAACATGGGCCCATAAGCCACACAGCCAAGTTAGTAAAACAGTTTTGGACCACTAGACTCAACTTCGGCCAAGGAGTTGGAAAGGGGGTTCCTACAGGCAGTCGGCTCTGATACCAACTTGTGACGCCCCTGGCTCAATCTTGCACTAATCATACACGCAAATGCACACGATCAAGCCTAAGGACTCACGGGAAGATATCACAACACAACTCTAAAACATAAATAAAGTCATACAAGCTTTATATTACAAGCCAGGGGCCTCGAGGGCTCGAATACATAAGCTTGCGTACAAGCGTCAGCGGAAGCATCAGATATCTAAGTACAGATATAAAAGAAAACACAAAAAGGCCTTTAGAAGGCGGGATAAGAGAAAACACTACGATCGAAAGGCGTAGGCCTCCTGCCTGGGACCCTCCGAACCTACTCCTGGTCGTCGGCAAGCTCGTAATAGTATCCACCCTCGGGGTAGTAGTAGCGATCGTCGGCGGGGGCAGCTGTATCCGGGGCTCCGTCATCTGGTTGCATCAAAAGGAATATGGGGGAAAAAGAAAGCAAAGCAACCGTGAGTACTCATCCGAAGTACTCAGCAAGCAAGGATCTACACTACATATGCAACATTATCAAAGGAAGGCTGTATATGTGGACTGGGCTGCAGAAATGCCAGAATAGAGAGAAGGCCTAGTCCTATGGAATACTAGCATCTTCATCGTCTACAGCGGTCTTGCAGCAATAGAAGAGAGTAGATAGCACAATATAAAGTAGTAGTAATATTATCAACCTCACCCAGAGATCCTTTCTCGACGCCCTGCGAGGAAGCAATCCCAGAGCCATACAGTCATCAACCTTGTCCGGAGATCCCTTCTCGACTCCCTGCGAGAAGCAATCCCAGAGCCATAGTATCCAATTCTAGTTGTATCGATCGGGATACAACTCCGAGTGTCCGTTACCGAGGATCTGGATATGCATAGATTAGTTCTTCCCTGCAGGGGTGCACCAACTTACCCACCACGCTCGATTAACTCCGGCCGGGCACACTTTTCCGGGTCATGCCCGGCCTCGGCCAAACGACACACCACAACCCTACCTACAGCTCAGCAGAGAGGTCCCCGCCGGTCTACATCCTAAGCGCAAGGGGGTCTTGGCCATCGCCTCTCACCCTCCGGGTCGTTGCGCACAGGGTGGATACCAGCATCGCCTCGGGTGGCCGACACGATCCGACCGTGTCGCAATGCTGAACTGGATGTCTGTCAGAGCTTTCGACTGATGCTACAATGCAGAACGCCCATACTATGCCCACGTGATGGTTAGTGCTATCAGGCCAGAGGCCCACTCAGATCACATATCCAAACAGTTAGTACCTTGGGGGGGGGGGTGCGGTAACGAGCAGAGACTCACGATCGATGTGACCCCGTCGCCCCGTCTCGAGGACTTGCGGCAAGGGCCAAGAATGCCCGGCCATGCCTCGTATTCTCACTCGGGCACCATCCAGGCAACCCGCCTTCACATCACACGCGGGTACCCCTCAGGGTCGACCCGCCTTCCAAGTAACAGTGTAAAGTCCAATTATCCGTGTGTCCATAACATCAGGGGAATCCGAGGTATCACCCTCGTTGGATTCCTACTTGATGTATCCGTCAAGGTGAACTCGGAGGAATCACCCTCGATGGGTTCACACTTGATGTGTTGCACGATAGGGTCGTTACCGGAAGTGGTGAAGGAGGAATCACCCTCGATGACCACGACCAAATAGCTACTCTACAGAGTTAACATCAGAAGTGCTACAAGAGGTTTCACCCTCGGCACTCGATAGTAACGCTGCAGTGTCGTTACAACTAAGGGGGGTGATGTGCGGTGTCGGGGCCTAGTCTTCAATCCCATTGATCGGGTCTTCTGATAATCCAGCGGGGCAGTCGGGACTAGTGGGGTCACTGATAGGTCTCTACCCAGCATATACTTAGCAGTTTCGGTTATGCAGGTAGTTACCAACAGCAGGTTACAATAAACAGGCTATGCATCAGAATAGGTAAAGCAGCAGCAGCAATTCTAATGCAAGCATGAGAAAATTGAATGGGCGATATCGGTATGCTCAAGGGGGGGGGGGCTTGCCTGGTTGCTCGGCGGCAAGGGCAAGGTCGTCAATGGTGTCTTTGGTCTCCGGAGCTGCGTCGGTCTCGGGGACGACGTAGGGGTCTAACGAGAGAGAAGAGGGGGAGGAAACAGTAAATATAAAGCAAACAAGAGCATGACATGACATTACGCAGAGCTAGGGGTGTTCTGACGTGGTGCTACACGATATAGGTGAAGAGGGAAAACATTCGGGAATGTTTTCCCGGTTCCGGACATTTGTCAGACAGATGAATGAAGGGGTGCGGTTCCATGTTCGGATAGTTAGGGATGTGTGACGGACGAACGGTCCGCATATTCGGATTCGTCTCGTCGTTCTGAGCAACTTTCATGTACAAAGTTTTTCGATCTGAGCTACGGATTAATTTATATGATTTTCTAAAGTTTTATTGATTTTTTGAATTTAATTATTTATTTAAATTCAACATTATCCGAAACAGTGTATGCTGACATCATCATGATGTCAACAGTCAACAGTGTAGTTGACTGGGTCAACCTGACATGTGGGCCCCACCTGTCATACTCTGCCTAATCAATTAGGGTTTAGTTAACTTAATGACTGTTTAATTAAACTAACTAATTAATTAATTTAACCTAATCAGAGTTAATTAACTTAATTAATTCACTAATTAATTAATTAATTAATTATTAATTTTAATAATTTTGTTTTATTTTCATTTCTTTTTTTTTCTTTTTTTTCTGTTTTCTGTTTTGGCGTTTGTTTTTTTTATTTCAAAACACTTTTGTAAAATATGAAACTTGCCCTTATAATATCAGTGCAGTATTTGACACTGCTAGAAAAAGGCTTAGAGTATAGTTGATTGTTATTTCATTTTATTTAATTGAAAAGGTATTAAATATGCTGCTATTCGCTGCTGTACCTCTTTGTTTGAGTCCTTTTACAAATTCCAATAAATGTTGCTATTATTTTTATAAATGCTTTGGGAATATTTGCAACATGATGCACACTTTTGTTTCTGGATTTGAACAACTTTTATTTTTACTTTCGGTTTGAATTTCCTTTTGAAATTAAATTTGAAAAGAGATAAGATCCAAATGATGTTTAAGCACTGTCAATCATGATGACATGGCATTATCAAAAGGGGATTACTGTAGTTAACCGCTGGGGGTGTTACAACGATGTGACACTAAGCGGCGCATTTAATGCACCCTGTCCTGTCTGTAGAGTTAGGTATGATAGCACTGTGGCTATCTAATCAGTGCATAATGACTGTTTTGCCATTGTGGTGACCCCTTGACCTATAAAAGGAGGGCCGTGGCTACCTTAGAAAGGATTCGGACCCTTGTACACTCGTACGCGCGTAGCTGCTCTCGCCCCGAGGCGACCTTGCCGGGCTAGAGCGTTGCGTCTCCACCACGGTCCTTCCATCAATCCACCAAAGCAGGAGTAGGGTTTTACGCCTCATGGCAGCCTGAACCTGGGTAAAATTGCCTGTGTTATAGTTGTCGTGCTGCTCTGTGCTTTCCGCTCTTTGTGCAATGTGCTCTTCCCCCTTGCCGAACCACAAGGGGCCGATGGCCCCATAGGTGGCCGTGTGATACCACGACAAGGTAGTAGGAGGGACCCACTCACAGCGTGCCGCCGCTCTCGTCCAATCCAAAACCAACACCCGCCGCTCCTCTTGCTTTCCGACTTCCGAGACCATCACCTCAAAACAGAAAAATACTTGCAAGACCACCGCCGCTCCTCTCCTCTTCCATTTCAAAACCACCGCCGCTCCTCTCCTGTTCCAATCCAAAACCAGCGTCGCTCCTCTTCCATTCCAAAACTACCGCCGGCGAGTGAAGGTGTTGTGGATAAGTAGATCGACGGAGGAGTACAACTAATACGTGAGGATCGTAGACAATGACCCTATGAAGCTAGCCAGGATGATGGAGATACAATCTTGGTTTGAAAACCCGCGGCAATTAGCGGCCACATCGACGGCGATGGTCAAATATCTAAAACAAAGCGAAAAGGCGGCGATACTCCCGGAGGGAGTCGCGCGGGAGTACATAAAGCTGCTCCTCTGCGCCATTGAGCAGACAGATTCACCGAATCCAATCGTGAGGCAGCGGTGGTGGGAGTATCGATCCAAGATGGAGCATCCAGAGATTGAATGGTCGAGTATCTACATGGTGCCGTTTGCGAGGGTGCCGTGGCAGAGCGAGCCGATGGAGTCTCCGTCGACCATACCCAACTGCAAGAGGAGGAAAGCAGTTGGTGCAACGACGTTTCCCTGCCATCCTCTTCCTCGCCGTTCACCTCGTCTCACGGGGCGGCTGTCTCCCGCCAAGGAATAGAAGGGGAGTGCCCCCCCAATAATCAGAGGAGGGGCTTAGGGTCATGAAAGGATTGAGAAGAGGGGTCTAGAGGGGGGTGATTAGACCCTTCACAAGTAAAAGTGGCAGTTTTAAATTTCTTCAAGTTAAGGTTGAGTTTAGCACAAGTTAAAGGGCATCCAATACATCTCAAGCAAGAATGACAAGAGTATAGGCAGCAGAAAGAGTAAAGCATGTAATTTGCAAGAATGTAAAGGGATGGTATTGGAGTGTGCAAACACAATGGAGACACAGAGAATTTTGTGCTTGATTCTGATAGGTGGTACTATCGTACATCCATGTTGATGGAGACTTCAACCCACGAAGGGTAACGGTTGCGCGAGTCCACGGAGGGCTCCACCCACGAAGGGTCCACGAAGAAGCAACCTTGTCTATCCCACCATGTCCATCGCCCACGAAGGACTTGCCTCACTCGGGTAGATGTTCACGAAGTAAGCGATCTCCTTGCCCTTACAAACTTCTTGGTTCAACTCCACATCATGTCGGAGGCTCCCAAGCGACACCTAACCAATCTAGGAGACACCACTCTCCAAAAGGTAATAGACGGTGTGTTGATGATGAACTCCTTGCTCTTGTGCTTCAAATGATAGTATCCCCAACACTCAACTCTCTCTCATAGATTTGGCTATGGTGGAAGAAGGATTTGAGTGGAAAGCAACTTGGGGAAGGATAGAAATCAAGGTTCAAATGGTAAGAATGGAATCTCTTGATTCAACACATGAGTAGGTGGTTCTCTCTTAGAAAATGAATGGTGGAAGTGTAGGCACGTTCTGATGGCTCTCTCTCCAATGGAGAAGGGGGTGGAGGGGTATATATAGCCTCCACACAAAATCCAACCGTTAGACACTTTTGACTCACCTCGATGGCACCGATTAGTTAAACTCGGTGGCACCGATCTGTTCAAAAATATGAACTTTAGGAATCTCGGTGGGACCGACTGGAACAACTCGGTGGGACCGATTGACGGTGTCCTAGAGTAGGGGGTACTCACCATGTCGTCTCCCGACCAGGTGGATCTGGTCGAGGACTCCCATGGCGGTTCACTAATGGGTACTTCGGACAGCCCATGACATATACGAGGAAGATTCCACAAGACTTGGTGATCAAGACAAGGACTCCTCTCCACCGACGTAGCCAACTAGCACTCTTGTTATCCTAGGCCTCCGGTACATTATATAAGCTGAGGCCAGGATAGTCGATAGATCATCATGACATTCATCATCATACCCCTAGGGTTTAGGCCACAACTTACAATCTCGAGGTAGATCAACTCTGTACTCGATACATCATCATTAATATTAACAAGAGCAGGACGTAAGGTTTTACCTCCATCAAGAGGGCCCGAACCTAGGTAATCATCGACTCCCTTCTTCCTGTTACCATCGATCCAAGATCCACAGCTCGAAACCCCCTACCCCGAGGTCTGCCGGATTTCCCTCTGACAATGGTGCTTTCATTGAGAGTTCCGCTGTGAGATCGACGAAGGATCAATGGCTCGCCTACAAATCAACTGTGATGTCGGCATCTTCGTCACTGGCTCGACTAGTCACCTTGGCTCGACCGAGGACTGCTCTCCGCCTTAGATCGTCATGTTTGGATGAGGGCCTTTATCAATATCAACTCCAATCTCTATCAAGATCATGGAGGAATCATCCATGGAGCTCGGGGCTAAACGTCAACATTGCCCTCCGGCGACCGTGCTGTTTTTCTGGACAGCGAACTTGTATCCGCCGCCACTGCCTCCTCGAGTGTCACTTTGATGATTGCTTCAGTGGAATTGTATGGAATTGACTCTACAACAACCCTGTAAAATTTTGTCGCGTTCCGATGGAGGAATCTCCGGCGATCTCTGATTCACCGGAGCCTTGTCGAATCTGGACAGGATTCTGGACGAGTTTAGGGCGAGGGGTACAACACCCAGCTCGGACTTCCGTTGGAAAATCCCACCGTTCATTAGCTGAGGAATTACTATATCGACAATCCCTAAAACATTCAGCTCGATCCGACCTTTCAAACTCCAGGAAACCTCCGATGAGTGCATCGATTTTCGGATATGTTTTCTGCGCGAATACGAATCCGACCTGAGTTCATCTTTCTTCATGAACGGGATATTGGACAACCTTTTTGGAGGAATTTATTTCTAGGGTATTGTGTGTTGCTCTCAAACACGTGCACATGAATTTGAGCCTTTTTTGAGGTAATCTTCACTGTCGCGCCGGTGTCAAACCAGCCCAACAATGTTGCTCCACGGCCGCCGGCCTGCGCCAGCATTGGCTGCGCCATCGCTCCATTGAGCCGATGACAACCATCTCGGATCATCACCTCGGCGAGCCGACCAAGAGTTCGGCATTGTGAAGGATAAATAATAATCGAGACAAGATCATCGCTCCACTGATTACACGGGTCGGGCGCACCAGCATCGCCGCGCGGTCACTTCTCAAGCCGGCATTGACCGTGTCACAAGTTCCGACCTGCTTCGACACCTCGGCTGGCATGGCTGCTGCAACGTCATTTTATCGACCTGCTCTGTCACCTTGGCTGGACCGGGGGTTTCGCCATCTCTTCATCAACCTACTCCGTGGACTTTGGCATGACCAGCCGACCAGCTTCTTCACGTTAGCTGGACCGGGGGCTTCCCTTCGCTGCATAGACTGTGCTGCATCGCCACTTCATCAAGCCAAGCTCCTCGCTCGGTCACCTCGGGCTTGGAGGGCTGGGACCTCGACCATGCAGAGGACTACGTCTTCATCTCGTCACAAGCCTGGACCACGTCATCAACACCGAGCACACTAACCAGCTAAGTCGCTTTCATGCTCAAAGTTCTTCCAATCTTTTAATTTTTGTTCGGCTCGACCAAGCGTTATATTTGTGTTAAACAAAAAACTTAGCTTGTTAAAAACATTATTTGTTAAAAACACTTCTCTTACCCAAGTTAACTGGGGGCTCTTAAATTTATATGAGTTGTTTTATTATAATTGTTTTCTCTTTTTTCCTATCACTCCTTTTTCGACGCGAGTGTGTGGTCAATAGCCGGGTAGCCTGTTTTCTTTCTCAAGCCGCTCGAGTTTAATTCGCTAAACTGGCCTAACGAGAAACACTTCGCCTTTGGGATAGGAGGTTGAAGTCGAAGGCTGACCCACTCGAAGTCTTGAGATCAGATGTGTTATGTTAAAGCACGACGGAAGCACAAACTAATTTTAAGACTAATGTTCGGATTGGCACAAAAAAACTTGATTTAATGTAGACGTAAAATTTTACTAAAATGTTTCAGTTTTCCAAACTTATGTCACCTTTAACCTATTTGTATGTTTTTACTTAAGGGGGAGGGATATCCTCCTGACTGAGGTGCCCTGCATAATAATTTAGCTTGGGAAATCTTTTCCGGCCTGCAGCTTGGCATCTTTCCTGCCGACCTGCACCTCGGTGTTGACAAAACACATGCCACATCTAGACTAGTTCCCGAGCAGTGCAACGCCAGACGCCTTTAAAGCATCGGCAATATTAATGGGGGGCTGAGACTACAGCCGAACCCACCAAAAGCCAAGGTACTCCATGGAGTCCTCGGCAAAACGTTCTCGGATATTGCTTTATGTGCATCGGTTTCGAATTGTGTCTTCGGTCAATAGTTGGGTTGCCCGGCTCCTGTGCTTCCCTCCTACATTCCTGTTTGTTCGGCTAGGTGCGCAAAGGGAGAACCACTGCGATTGTGCTTCCAGCTCGAATGGTTAAGCGCCTCAGTGGAGAAAACCAAAAACTGGCTGTCACAATGGGTGTAAACTGGTCAGCGATCCGATGACTGTGTCAAACTATAGATCGATAGAGGTTACCCCGTGTTAAACGATGGCCTTTCATAAAATAGGCCGAAGTTTTAATGGGTTGACCTCGGCTAACGCCGAACACTAACCGAGGGCTAGTAACTGGCCTCCCAACTTTAAGCTCCTATGACTAAGCGAAAGTTATAAAGCCTGCATATCTGATTGCCTCATTTCCGCTAACACAACCGCCTCCGGGCACCGAGACGTCGGCTAATGGTTGTCTTGTTACTACGGAAACACCCTGCGTAGCATCTACAAAGGGGTAGAAGCCGACGATGGGCCACTTTCAAATGATCAACGGTCGCAATGGAGTAAAAATAAACATATATCATCAGCATTTGTATTTAGTATACAAGAACTGCCTTCCGTAATCATCGTTATAAAGCCATAAATATGCATCAAATTTGACTTAAGATTTTGGACAAGCTGGGTTGCCTAGCTCCTGTGCTTACCCCTTATGCTCCCGATAGTTCGGCTAGGGGGCAAAGGGAGCATCTCTATGATTGTTACTTCCGGGTCATCCGGGTTATTACCTCAGACTGGGTGAAGCCGAAAGCTAGCCATCTTAAGAATATAATTGGTCGACAACGACAGAAGTGAAAATTTAGGTTCCCTAAAGACCACAGAGTTCCGGAACTTTCCTCAAACTAAATCCTCAATATTTTCCTCCCACATTGATCGGAGTTGAGGTTTCACGATCATGGTCAACATGATAGCCTGGGAAAAGGAACTTATAAAGGAACTATTTTTCCCAGAAGATGTTTCTTACGTTAAAAAGTAATATAACATATCTCTCCATGTACCTTTGTTTATAAAACTGTATGGCCGGATTGCCTTGTTTGCCGTAAATCTGTGCCCTCATAAAGGCTTTATAAAGTAGGATAAACACTCCCCGACTACTGGCCGAGGAGGTTGAAGCCGATGGTCAGTCAATAAAGTTTTGTACAATGCGGATCCGAGCATTAATGATGTAAAGTACTTGGATACATAGAATGATTACACATAAATTACAAGTACAAGTCAATTTACTGCAGCCCATCTTTTAAAGAGTCAAGGGCACAATCTCACTGAGACAACCGAGCAGCTGACATAACGCTCTCATAATTCCCTATTGGCATTGATTTCCTATCTATTAAGCCCCATGGGGCCGACCTTGGCGAGCTCGGCTTTCGCTAGCTCAAGTTCCTTTAAGAGATCTTTATTCTCTTTCCGAAAAGTCTATGTTAAACACAATAAAATTTTCTGTCAACCAAATATCGATCCTTAATTCGGCCACCCATGCTCAAATTAAGGCTCGGGGGCTACTGGGCTTCGCGCTTCTCACTTAAAAGCCTTTAACGGGTTACATCGATCCCCTGATCTGGTGTTGCCACCCGACCAGTGGCTCGGGGGCTACTGCATTGATGATTCAATGCAGACAATTTACAAAGTGCAAAACAGTTTCCGAGGAGATTACGATCCTCAGGTTGGTCAGCCGCACCCTACCTGAGTCTCGAGGACTATGCACACCGCGTTTCCATTCTTACGTATGCTGCCAAGCTAGGAATTGATCCTCAGGCCGATTTCACAAATCGACCTGAGTCTCATGGGCTACTGGGATCAGCAGTTTCATGTTTTCCTTCAGGTGCATCTCGGATTTTAGGCCGACATACACGTTGAGGGCTACTGGCTATATACCTCGGTAGAGAATAAATTGCACCAATCAAAAATATATCCGCAAATAGTCAACCCAAGCCCGAGGTGGTGCATCACTTCGGAAGCAGTCCAACGTAAAGCTCGGATGCAAGTAGCTGGCTCCGTAGAAGGCATTTCTAGCATTAAGCTTGGCTGAACTCCTTCAACTTTTTCAAGACCGAGGTAATCTATGACACCTCGGACGCCGACCAGCGTTGGAGCTCGGCTGCAAAAAAGACACCTCGGATGCAGTCCGGCATTGGAGTTCAGCTGCAAGAGGACACCTCAGATGCAGTCTGGCTTTGGAGGTCAGATGCAAGAGGGCACCGCTACATGGGAAAAACTTTGAACCCGAGGTATGGCGTAAAAATAACAAGGCATTGAGAGAAGCCGAAGACTCAAAGGGCTCCTTGGATGCCCGACGTGTGAACTCTTCAGATTTAGCTCGGCAATCCTCAAGATCGAAGATGGGAAGATTTGTTGAACCAGTTTTCAAGATCGACGACCGAAGATGAAGAACAGTTCGGAAGAATTGAGGAGCGTCCCCAACTTGAAGACTGGTTTAGGGGGCTACTGACGGTGTCCTGGACTAGGGGGTACTCACCATGTCGTCTCCCGACCAGGTGGATCGGGCCGAGGAACCCCATGGCGGTTCACTAATGGGCCACTTCGGGCAGCCCATGACATATACGAGGAAGATTCCACAAGACTTGGTGATCAAGACAAGGACTCCTCTCCACCGACGTAGCCGACTAGGACTCTTGTTATCCTAGGCCTTCGGTACATTATATAAGCCGAGGTCAGGCTAGTCGATAGATCATCATGACATTCATCATCATACCCCTAGGGTTTAGACCACAACTTATGATCTCGAGGTAGATCAACTCTGTACTCGATACATCATCATTAATATTAACAAGAGCAGGACATAGGGTTTTACCTCCATCAAGAGGGCCTGAACCTGGGTAAACATCGACTCCCTTCTTCCTGTTACCATCGATCCAAGATCCACAGCTCGGAACCCCCTACCCCGAGGTCTACCGGATTTCCCTCCGACACCGATGTGCTAGGGCTTAGGGTAAACCTCGTCTCGATGGCACCGATTGCATAAACTCGGTGAGACCGAGATGAAGCAATAAGGCAACAGAGAGTTGGCAAGACATATCGGTGAGACTGATTGCAATTCTCGGTGAGACCGAAATAATTGCAACAAGTAACAGAGAGTTGGCAAGGCCATCTCGGTGAGACCGAGATCCGTATCGGTGTGACCGAATCGTTAGGGTTTCTGGCAGTGGCCATGTCAAATGAACTCGGGGCTCCAGATAGAAAGAATCGGTGAGGCCGAGTTTCGAATTAGGGTTTGGACATATTTGGATGGAGAAAGTGGCTGAGGGTTTTGGAGCAATATCATTAAGCACTTTGAGCAAGTAGACCATTAAGCAACACCCCATCCCCTTTTAATAGTATTGGCTTTCCTGTGGACTCAATGTGATCTTGGATCACTAAAAATAGAAATGAAGAGTCTTGAGCTTTTGCCAATCTTTGGCCTTAGCATTTTGAAGGGGTTCCACATCCTCTTGTCCTTGCCACTCCATTGTTGGACTTATCTAATATGTACTTGATAAAACTATTAGTCCAACAACCAATATGTTGACATTAAT
Organism: Thinopyrum elongatum; assembly: GCA_011799875.1. Classification (NCBI taxonomy): domain Eukaryota; kingdom Viridiplantae; phylum Streptophyta; class Magnoliopsida; order Poales; family Poaceae; genus Thinopyrum; species Thinopyrum elongatum. The sequence goes on along the minus strand of CM022299.1, from coordinate 289,409,634 downwards.
TACCAAAATCACCCAGGGAGCACTTGTGCTTTCAATCTCCCCCTTTTTGGTAATTGATGACAACATTCACCAAAGCTTTAAGTAATGTGAAGAGTAGTAAGCAAAACTCTAGAAGAACAAGCAACATGCATATGCTCCCCCTACATGTGTGCAATCATGTAATGATAGAATTGAACAACATGTGAATGCACATCATGACAGAGCAAGTAATGAGTTACATGTATCTTGGCTATATGCATCAGAGCAAGAAGAGATATGAGATGTGATGTACCATCATGTTTATGATTTCCTCTTCCAAACAATATGTGCAAAGCAAGAGATCATCACGCACATGAGTGTGATGCATATACTTACCTTGTGGTTCTTGAACCGACTCTTTGAGGAAGCAATCTTGAGAAAACAAGGTTAAATAGCGCAAGAAAACTTCAGACAAGAAAGATTCCAGGATCCACAAGAATACCAAGACTGGGATGACATATAATAGGTGAGTACCATAGAGTGAGTACTTCATTTAGATATAGACATGTCCCCAAGAACTTAAAGATGTGCAATAAATTCTAAGGATCTTTCTTCCCTTAAACATGGACTCTTTCTCCCCCTGAATCTAACATTGTATAATGGGAGAAGGTAGGGTGAGATAAAATCAGAGAAAAAATCAATCAATTAGAGCAGAAATGGATAAGATCCAAAAATATCTCAAAACAAATACTAACATGTCTTTCCCCTCTTAAAGACATGTGGCTTCTCTCCTCTTATGACATTGCATCTCTCTTCCTTTCTTAGAAGAGTTTTGTAAGAGTAAGCTTTGATGTTCTCTCTCTCCCCCTTTGACATCAATTTTCAAGAAGGGTAGTTTTCATGGATATGAGTCAAGTGAGTATGATCCTTGAGAGACATAAGCAAGCATAATGTAGCTCAAGATGCAGACAAAGGAAAAGAATCATTGAGTGGAGCTGAAGAAAATAGGCAATATAAGATGGCAAAAAAGTTTTCTTAGCGGTGCACTCGGTGGTGCTGATCTGTTTCAATCAGTGACTCCGAGATAACAGAGCCACTGAAGATGCTCATCGGTGAGACCGAATTAGTCCATGTCGGTAGAACCGATGAACTGTGTACAAGTAATCCTTGTGCTTCGGCCTGGCCGATGGACTTGGATCGGTGGAACAGAGTTCAATGTAGAGGAAATTTTTTGTTAACTCAGCTCACTTGCAAATGAAATATCACAAAGATTTTCAAGGAATTTTCATAAGGATTTGCAATGAATTAAATTTTTGATTTAAATACAACCAAAACAGAAAACAAATGATGTCTAGATGAAGTGTCTTATTTATTTAGAAGGGAAACACAAGAAGAAATGCAAATGAAAATGCAATGTACAAAAAGAACATTAGAGAACTTCATCTAGAGGTGGTCGGTGACAAAGTCACCTATGTTAGAGTATATTGACTTAGGAGTCAAGTTAGATCACTTGATCATAGGTCATACTCATCGTTAAGCTCAAAATGGGGTTGCCATTTTTTCATTTAAGCGTCTTGATGTATTCACATCTTGTTGAGTTGCTTTAACTCATGACTTGGAGTAAAGCTCCTTTAAGATTGGAATGACATACCTTCGGGTTGTGGTGTTGATCTTGATCATGTTGTTGAACTTATGTTGGATGCTCAAGGTTGATGTAGTCCATCAAGAGTTGGGAACATCCTTTGGAGTTGAATCTCATCTTCCTACATGGGTTAGTCTTGCAAGGAATAGCACTTGTGTATCCAAATTGACAAGAGTGAATTTCATCATATAGATATTGTCAAAGGATATGTCGTATAAGTTCATGCTTCCTTGATTTCAACAACCAAAGCATAGATACTTGGTGATGTAGAGATTGCTCAAGATGTGAGTTATTTGCAATCTCATAGATTGAGGCTCATCCAAGCACCTACAAGGGTTAGATAACATACAAGGGTGCAAATATATCCAAGATAAATGGTCATCATCATAAGAGAAACATCAAGGATTAGTCACATAGGCTCATGCCTTGCATGTATCCAAATGGAATCTCTATTCTAAGTTTGAGGCATCAATGATATTCACTTCACCTCTCAATCGACAAAATATCTTTTCATCAAGCGGTTTAGTGAAGATATCCACCAATTGCTTGTCGGTACGAACATGCTTAAGATTAATATCTCCTTTAGCAACATGATCACGGATGAAATGATGACAAACTTCAATATGCTTAGTTCGAGAATGTTGCACGGGATTGTGAGAAATCTTAATAGCACTCTCATTGTAACAAAGCAATGGAACATGTTTCACATGTATCCCATAATCTTTAAGGGTTTGGGTCATCCAAAGTAATTGAGCACAACATGATCTGGCGGCAATGTATTCTGCTTCGGCGGTGGATAACGATACCGAATTTTGTTTCTTGGAGGACCAAGAGACAAGGGATCTACCAAGAAATTGACATGTACCTGAAGTTGACTTTCTATCAACCTTGTCACCAGCATAGTCTGAGTCAGAATAGCCAACAAGATCAAAAGATACCTCTTAGGGTACCAAATGCCAAAATTTGGTGTATGAATTAAATATCTCACTATCCTTTTCATGGCCTTAAGATGACATTCTTTAGGAGCTGCTTGATATTGTGCACACATGCACACACTTAGCATAATATCGGGACGGGAGGCACAAAGGTACAATAATGAACCAATCATAGATCGGTAAACCTTTTGGTCAACCCGATTGCCATCCTTCGTCAAGTCAAGATGTCCACTAGTAGGCATGGGTGTTTTCTTACCTTTGCTTTCTTGCATGTTGAACTTCTTGAAAAGATCCTTGGTATACTTTGTTTGTGAGACAAAGGTACCTTAATTAGTTTGCTTGATTTGCAAACCAAGGAAAAATTTGATTTCACTCATCATAGACATCTCAAACTTCTCTGACATTAACCTTCCAAACTTTTCACTAAAATGAGGGTTAGTAGAACCAAATATGATATCATCCACATAAATTTGGCACACAAATAATTCTCCATTGACCCTTTTAGTAAAAAGAGTAGAATCAATTTTCCCAATTTCAAAGCCTTTTTCAATAAGAAACTTAGTCAAGCATTTATACCAAGCTCTAGGAGCTTGTTTAAGACCATAAAGAGCTTTGTGAAGTTTGTAGACATGATTAGATTTCTTGGGATTAACAAAGCTGGGAGGTTGTTTAACATAAACTTCCTCCTCAATTTCACCATTTAGAAAAGCACTTTTAATGTCCATTTGGTATAAAGTGATATCATGGTGATTAGCATAAGCAAGTAAAATGCGAATGGACTCAAGTCTAGCAATGGGGACATATGTCTCACCATAGTCCATCCTTCGACTTGAGTGTAGCCTTGAGTAACGAGACGGGCCTTGTTGCGTACAACTTGTCCATCTTCATCTTGCTTATTCCAAAATACCCATTTGGTTCCAATGACATTATGATCATCGTTGGGCTTTTCAACCAATGTCCATACTTGATTCCTCTCGAAGTTGTGTAGCTCTTCATGCATTGCGTTTATCCAATCTGGATCCTCAAGGGCTTCTTCTACCTTCATAGGCTCAACACTAGAAATGAATGAGTAGTGTTCACAAAAGTTAGCCAAACGAGTTTTGGAGCGACTGATTCTCCCGGTTTGGATGTCATCGAAGATTTGTTCGACGGGATGATCTCTTGAGACTCTTGCCCTAACTCGTGAGAGCTTTTGCTTGGGTTGTGGGGGAACATCCTCATCCTCATCATCTTCTTCTTCATTGTTGGTGGCATTGTCGTTCGCTTGTGGAGGTGGAGAAGGAGGTTGAGATGGTTCATCTTGTTGTACTTCCTCATTTCCTTCGTCTTGACGTGTTCCACTTGTGGATGCCTCCAAGTCAACTTGTGGTTCACCTTGATGTGAAGTTGAGGCTTCCACTTGAATTGATGAAGTACTCTCCTTCACCTCCATTGGCCGAATTTTGCCAATAGACAAATCTTGAATTGCTTCCGAGGGATCTTTTTCTCCTACATCAATTGGCAATTGCTCTACTTGCGAGCCGTTAGATTCATCAAACTTCACATATACCGTTTCTTCAACCTTTCAGGTGAAATTGTTGTAGACACGGTAAGTGTGAGAGTTTGAGCCACAACCGAGTAGGAAACCTTCATGAGATTTAGGAGCAAATTTTGAATGACGATGCTTGTCAAGAATGTAGCACTTTGAGCCAAATACTCGAAAGTATCCAACTTGGGGTTTGTTACCGGTGAGTAGCTCATATGCCGTTTTAACGAGAAGCTTGTGAAGATATATTTAATTCGTAGCATGACAAGCTGTCTCAACCGCTTCCACCCAAAAGTGTCTTGGCATCTTGTATTCGTCAAGCATCGTTCTCGCCATCTCGATAAGTGTCCGGTTCTTCCTCTCAACAACTCCATTTTGTTGAGGTGTGTACGTAGCCGAGAACTCATGTGAAATCCATTCTTCGTCAAGAAAGGTGCCCACATCTGCGTTCTTGAACTCCGTTCTGTTATCACTTCGAACCTTCTTGATCTTCACTTCAAATTGGTTTTGGTCCTTCTTGGTGAAGTTCTTGAAGATCTTTTGGACCTGTGATTTGTCATCAAGAAATAACACCCACGTAAATCTTGAAAAATCATCGACAATGACCAAACCGATAGAGTTAGCACCAAGGCTCTTATAAGCATTGCGACCGAAGAGATCCATGTGTAGTAGCTCAAGTGGTCTTCTCGTGGTCATGATGTTTTTCATGGGATGACTTCCTCCAACTTGTTTTCCTGCTTGACAAGCACTACAAAGTCTATCCTTGTCAAATATAACGTCTTTAACACCAAGGATATGATCACCTTTAATAAGCTTATCAAGATTTCGCATGCCCACATGACCTAACCTTCTATGCCATAACCATGCTTTAGAAGATTTCGCAATTAAGCAATTATGAGGTTGGGCTCTTTTAGTGAAATCAACAATGTATAGATCACCTCTACGAATACTGGTAAAGACCATATTATGATTATCTCTACGAAATACTTGGCAATCTACTTCGGTAAATAGAACAATGAAACCAAAGTCGGCTAGTCTAGATACAGAAAGAAGATTGTAACCAAGAGATTCGACGAGCATAACATTTTGAATGGAGCTATCATTGGATATGGCCACCTTACCAAGGCCAAGTACCTTACCCTTGGAGTTGTCTCCAAAAGTGACATACTTGCGTGGACCATCATTTTTGGCAAGCTCGCGGAACATGTCTTTATCTCCTGTCATGTGATCGGTACATCCACTATCGAGAATCCACTTTTTACCTCCGGCCATGAGACTAAGATTTCTCATAGTCTCCACATAGTCAATATCACTTTCTTCGTCTTCATCATAATAGCCATGCTCAATGTCATCATCATCATGTGTGTGATCATCACCTAGAGCATGTGATTTATTAGATTTATGATCATGACTATGTTCAAGTTTATGAATTCTAATTGTCTCCAAGATGATGCTACTAATGACTAGAACATTACCCTTGGCACGCATAAGATCACGGAGCTCAAATAGGCATTCATAAAACTTGGGATCACTAGGCTTCATTTTATGGAAAGCAATGGATTTATGAAGAATCTCATCTAGGTTTTTCAAGGAATAATTTGGAAAGCGTTCCTCAAGATAATTCCATATAGTACATGCGCATTCAAAGGTTGGCAAGCAAACAAGCAAGTTTCTAGGCAATCCTCTAATGATAAGATCAGTAGTCCTAAGATCGCGAACCATGTCAAGATACTCATCGGGGGTAGGATGCAAAGGATCAATAGGAGGCACATAAGGGCTAAGAATATACTTGTTCAAGTTATATTGATTCAAAATCTCAAGCATCTCATTTTTCCATGAACCATAAAACTCCCCATCAAGGATAGTCACTCTACGTCTAATACTCCTGAACGTAGACTTATCCATCTTCCTTCAATGGCGATTAAACCAAAGCAATGGAGACCAAAGCTCTGATACCAATTGAAAGGATCGAGAAGAGGGGTCTAGAGGGGCGGGGTGATTAGACCCTTCGCAAGTAAAAGTGGCAGTTTTTAATTTCTTCAAGTTAAGGTTGAGTTTAGCACAAGTTAAAGGGCATCCAATACATCTCCCGCAAGCATGACAAGAGTATAGACAGCGGAAAGAGTAAAGCATGCAATTTGCAAGAATGTAAAGGGATGAGATTGGAGTGTGCAAATGCAATGGAGACGCAGAGAATTTTTGGTGTGGTTCCGATAGGTGGTGCTATCATACATCCATGTTGATGGAGATGTAACACCCCTATGTAACCTAGCACTGTGACTCTCTGTTAAACATGCCAAGTCATCATCTATGCAATGCTTGATCACAGTGTTAGCTCAACTCAATTCAAATTTCTCTCTGAAAATCAATTTAAATTCAAGTGCAAAATAAAGTGGTTCAAAAATTGCTGGAAAAATGTTCACCTTCTAGCAAATATTCCAAAACCATTTGCTGTTAAGGAATACAACATCATCATCAATTCAAAGTGGGCCTAAGCATTTTAAAACAGTGCCAAAACAGCACTTTAAATGCCATATTCATTTTTGAAAAATTCAAAAGGATTCCAAAACTCCTCAAACTTTTTGTGGAATAACAGCATATTCCACTATATTTTTGTAACCAAGTTTCACATTTTTACAGAGGCATTTGGTAGCTCAAAATAATGCAAAAGCCTGCTGATAAAACAAAACAGAAAAGAAAATAGAAAAAGGCCTAAGCAACTACACAGGACTGGGCCTAAGTGCACAGTGCACCTGGCCCAGCCAGCTGGCCTTTTCTCCCTCCTCTCCCTCTCTCTCCTGTGCGTGTCAACGCACGCCCGGCCGCGCCGGCGAGCACCGCTCGGGTGCCGACACCACGACGCCACGGGTGTCCGCAAGGGGATAAGGCCGAGCCGTCCTTCCCCCTGGCCATCCTCATCCATTCCCCCTCGCTCTCTACCCTCTTCCTTCTCCAGATCCATCGCCGCCGAACGCCACCGCCGCCATGGATCCGTCCTAGCCGCGGCAACCGTCGTCCATTCGTCGCCTCCCCGTGTCCATCAGCTCCGTCGTCGACTGCTGCTTCGACTGGTGTCGCTTGGCGGAACTAGGACCCCCTGCACCGAGCCCCACGACCTCGTCTTCAACCTTGGGCCACCGGTGATCCCCTTCCTCTCCGGCGAGCTCTGCTGCTCCTAAACCACCAAGGGTCTTTCGTGACCGCTCGGTGAGCTCCACACCTTCCTTCCCCTCCTCTCTGCGTTGCATGTCGCCGTCCATAGCCGCCACGCCATTCGTGACCGAATGCATCGCCGCGGACGAGCTCGTCGCCGTCGCTGTGGCCACTGACACGCTCACCTGAGTCATGCATCGTGCTCCTGGTGCTTCCAGGAGCCCAGAGAGCCCACGCACGCCTCTATCCATGCCCCTAGCACCAAAACCACCGAGGCCCGAACTCCGGCGCCACCTCCGCCGCTCGCCGGCGCCGTTTCCGGCCACCCCAGCTCCGGCTACCGCTACTATTCGACGCGGCGTCGAACGCCCGTTCGAACAAACCCAGCCGCGTGTCGAACGGCGCTGTATAGCGCGTTTCTGGTGAGATCCGAGCCACGCCGGCGCGTTTGGTGTCGCCGGCGTTGAGCCGCCGACCGCCGCCGACGTGGCTGGGCGGGCCCCACCCCTGGCTTGCTGCTAGTGGGCCCTCGGGCCCCGTTGACTGGGTTGACCCACTCAACGTGCTGACTGGGCAGCCCAGTGTCACCGACACGCGGCCCCACCGCCTAATTTAGTTAATTAAAATGTTTTAATAATTAAAACATTAATTAGTTACTAATTAGAGACTGACAGGTGGGGCCTACTGGTTAATTAACTTTGTCTATTTAAATTTAAACTGCTGTTAGTCCCTCTGTCTATGACAGGTGGGACCCACGTGTCAGTTTTGACCAGTCAACACCCTGTTGATTACTGACATCATGCTGACATCACTACTGATGTAACGATCCTTTTCTGTTAATTTAAATTTTTTCAAAAAACATCTAAAACATTGAAAATTCGTAGAATTTAAACCGTAGCTCAGATCGAAAAACTTTATACATGAAAGTTGCTCAGAACGACGAGACGAAGCCGACCGTGCTATTTGTTTCCATGTCGGGACCCTCTATGGAGGTGAAACCACAACTTTTTGCCCGTTTCCGGTAGATGAATAGTGCTTATACACCGGTTAATAATTCCAACTTAAATCCTAAAATAACTAAAATGCTTTAGACATGCTTTTAGGCAACCCTGCACTGCACGTTAGCATAGCATGCTCTGTGTTGCATATGATTGTTGTGTATTTATTTGTTTCCTCCCCCTCTTCTATCTCTGTAGATCCCGGTACCGACGTAGTCCTCGAGACCGACGCAACTCCGGAGACCGACGACCCTGCCTTTGCCGCAGAGCATCCAGGCAAGCACCCCCTTTTGAACATGCCGATATCGCCTATTCTTTCTCTCTTATACTTGCATTAGAAATTGTTGCTGCTATTGTTTATCCTATTTCTGATGCATAGCCTGATTTTTTAACCTGCTATTGTTACCTACCTGTTTATCCTAAACGGCTTAGTATAGGCTGGATAGAGACCCACTAGAGACCCCACTTTGTCCCAGTTGCCCCGGCTGGATTATCAGATGACTCGATCAACGTGATCGACAACCAGGCCCCAGCACCGCACATCACACCCTCTTTATCTGTACGACACTGCAACGTTACTACCGAGTGCCGAGGGTGATACCTCGTTTAGCACTTCTGATGTTAACTCTGTAGAGTAGCTATTCGGTCCTGGTCAACGAGGGTGATTCCTCCTTCACCACTCCTGATAATGATGCTGTCATGCAACACCTCAAGTGTGAACCCATCAAGGGTGATTCCTCCGAGCTCACCTTGACGGATACATCAAGTAGGAATCCAACGAGGGTGATACCTCGGATTTCTTGATGTTATGGACACACGAATACTTGGACTTTACAACTGTTACTTGGAAAGGCTGGTCGACCCTAAGGGGTACCCGCGAGTGATGTGGAGACGGGTTGACCTGGAGGGTACCCGAGAGTTAAATACGAGGCGTGGCCGGGCATTCTTAGCCCTTGCCACAAGTCCTCGAGACGGGGCGACGGGGTCACATCGATCGTGAGTCTCTGCTCATTACCGCACACCCCCAATACACTAATGGTTTGGATATTTGATCCGAGTGGGCCTCTGGCCTGATAGCACTAACCATCACGTGGGAATAGTTATGGGCACTCTACGTCGTATGCATAAGCCGAAGCTTAATAGACGTCAGCGACTGAGCAGCACACGCTGGGTTGGACTGGCAACGCAAGCGCGCTTGTATTAAGGGGTTGCTAGGTCTGCTCACCGGCGGTGTACACAACGTGCATGAGTGTCCGGGGCGATGGCCCAAGACCCCTGGGGTCATAGGTTTAGTCCGGCGTGCTGACCTCTATGTTAAGTCTAGGTCGGGTTGCGGCGTATCATTTGGCCAAGGCCGGGCATGACCCAGAAAAGTGTGTCCGGCCGGAGTTAATCGAGCGTGGTGGGTAAGTTGGTGCACCCCTGCAGGGAAGAACTAATCTATGCATAACCGGATCCTCGGTAACGGACGCTCGGAGTTGTACCCCGATCGATACAACTAGAACATAATGATGAGAAATGGATAGTAGGGCTCTGGGATTGCTTTCTCGCAGGGAGTCGAGGAAGGATCTCTGGACGAGGTTGATGACACTACTACTATTTTACATTATGCTATTCTGTAATCTTCTAATGCTGCAAGACCGCTGAAGATGATTCCGCAAGACCGCTGAAGATGCTAGTCTTCGATAGGACTAGGCCTTCTCTCTATTCTGGCATTTCTGCAGCCCAGTCCACATATACAGCCTTTCTTTGATAATGTTGCATATGTAGTGTAGATCCTTGCTTGCTGAGTACTTCGGATGAGTACTCACGGTTGCTTTGCTTCCTCTTTTTCCCCATACCCGTTTGATGCAACCAGATGATGGAGCCCCGGAGCCAGTTGCCCCCACCGACGACTACTACTACCACCCCGAGGGTGGTTACTACTACGAGCTTGCCGACGACCAGGAGTAGGATCGGAGGGTCCCAGGCAGGAGGCCTGCGCCTTTTCGATCATAGCTTTTGTTTTGCCCCGCCTTCTTAAAGGCTTATCTCTTTTATCTTTTATATCTGTACTCAGATATCTGATGCTTCCGCTGATGCTTGTATGCGAGCTTATGTATTCGAGCCCTTGAGGCCCCTGGCTTGTAATATAAAGCTTGTATTATTTTAATTTGTGTCTAGAGTTGTGTTGTGATTCCTTCAAGCGAGTCCTTAGGCTTGATCTTGTGCATTTGCATGTATGATTAGTGCACGATTGAGTCGGGGGCGTCACAGGTTGGTATCAGAGCCGACTGCCTGTAGGAACCCCCTTTCCAACTCCTTGGCCGAAGTTGAGTCTAGTTGTCCAAAACTGTTTTACTAACTTAGCTGTGTGGCTTACGGGCCCACATCGCCAATTGGGTGATATTAGGATCTTTTATTCCTCGTCTTTAATCTAGGACTCTAATCTCTCTACCTTTCGGGTTAAAATTTTACTAACTCTAACGTTAGGTTCTCGTGATCACATCCACCCGTAGTTCTGAAATTACCCCCCCTTTTCTTCAAGATTGTGGGCCAGGTTCTGCTTACAGGATCCTTTTATCGAGGACACCCTGTGTTGTCACTTGCAGATTCCTCGCTCCAAAAGTTTTCTCTGACGTTGATGTAGCCTTTGCTATGTCACGTTGTGTACTTCCTTACCGCGTGCCTGCGCGCCACCTAGCATGTCTAGCTTTTAAATTTGCGCCGTTATGCTTTCCGCATGAACCTGACTCTGTGTATGGATCTATACGTCTTAATTGACTACTGTTAAGTATCTATTACACTGCTTAATTATTGCCTTGTTACATCATGCTTGTCGCTGAATACTTGCAATTGCTTTTACTAAACTACCCCTGTTGAAACTTAGCAGGATGGTTAGACCGGGTGGTCGTGGTCATGCCCCTGAACAACCACCACCGCCAGATTATATGGCAGCTATGATGCAACAATTCGAGCTCAACCGACAGTTCATGACTGGGATTATGGCTCAGTTCCTGCATCAAAACAACCAGGACCAGAACCCTGCTTCTATAACTCTGTCGGAATTTTTGCGTCTTAACCCCACTCAGTTCCGCAACACTGATAAGCCACTAGATGATGATGACTGGATTCGCGACATCACTCACGAGATGGAGTCTACAAATGTCTCCCCTGCCAACTTTGTCACCTTCACATCCTTTTTCTTAACGGGTCCTGTTGCGCAATGGTGGGACCCACACAAGCGTACACTGCCAGCTGGAACAGTCATTACTTGGCCTGAGTTCCAGGCTGCTTTTCGTGCCCGATATATTCCTAAGGGAATCATGGACCGGATGAAAACCCAGTTCCGCAACCTCACTCAGGGCAACAAGACCATCGAAGCCTATCAACGGGAATTTCTTGACCTATCCCGCTATGCTGAAGAAGACATCGCCACGGATGCCCGTAGACAAGAGAAGTTCTGTAATAGACTCCACCCAGACATCGAGCTTGCACTTGCTGCTCAAGACTTCACCGACTTTGCTACCCTTGTGAACAAGGCTATTCTGGTTGAGACTGCTCAGATTAAGCACAAGGAGTCACAGAAGCATTATCGTGATGTTGGCTCATCATCGAGCTCAGCACAGAAGCGCCGTATCTGGATTCCCCACAGCATGTATCGTCCAACTGCACCTGCACCAAGGCCGCACCATGCTGCACCATGTCTGCCTCCTCCACCATCGAGGCAGCCTCTGCAAGCTGCACCACCTCGAGCTCTTGCAATCCGTCCAAACAGTGGGCTCTGCTTCAAGTGTGGCCATCCGGGTCACCGTGCCAGAGACTGCTCAAAGCGTCAAAATCAGCTAGCCCTTCCTCCTGCTGGCTGTGGAATTGTTCAGCAGCGCAACAATAATGCCAGGCCTTCTTATGGTCGTGGGCAGGCTTATCACATCAACATGGCTGAAGATCAAGATCAACCAGAAACTGTGATGGGTACACTCCTTGTTAATTCAGTACCTGCATCTGTTTTATTTGATTCAGGAGCATCGCATTCATTCATGTCAGAACATTTTGCACTCTTGCATGACGTTAAGTGTGAAATGTTACACCGTCCCTTAGTGGTAAACACTCCCACGGGTCGGTGCCAAGACTTAGTGTTTAGTCCTGACGTCACTATTGAGATTGAAGAGAGGAAATTTCAGGCATGTCCTATTATTCTGAACACATCCAAAATTGATCTTATTCTGGGAATGGATTGGTTGAAGGCTCATTACGCCTCAATCAATTGTGCCACTAAGGTTGTGCATCTCCTACACCCATCAGATGAGCTAGTGAATTACCGTGCCCAGATAACTCAAAATGTTGAGGCTCAAATCTATGCCTTGAATGCGTTGAACGCTTCTCCGCTTGAGGGGATCGAGAATATCCCAGTCGTTTGTGACTTCCAGGATGTTTTTCCAGAAGAACGTCCAGGAATCCCCCCTGTTAGAGCTGTTGAGTTTGTCATCGACTTGAAACCAGGCACAACTCCTATTGCGAAGCGTCCTTATAAGATGCCTGCGCACCACCTTCTAGAGCTTAGGGAGGAAATCGACAAATCACTCCGCAAATGCTTTATCCGTCCAAGTTCCTCTGCCTGGGGAGCACCTTCACTCTTCGTTAAGAAGAAGGATGGAACTAACCGATTGGTTCAGGATTATCGGCCCATTAACCAAGCCACAATCCAGAACAAATACCAGCTTCCCCGGATCAATGATCTTTATGATTAGCTTGCTGGCTCCTCTGTGTTCTCAAAACTCGACTTGAGGTTGGGTTATCACCAGATCCGTGTCCGTGAAGAGGATATTCCCAAGACTGCATTTGTTACTCGCTATGGCTCTTATGAGTACACTGTCATGTCATTTGGTTTAACAAATGCTCCAGCCACATTCTCCCGTCTGATGAATTACATCTTCATGGATTACCTCGACAAGTTCGTCGTGGTATATGTAGATGATATTCTGGTATATTCAAAGAATAAGGAAGAACATGCTGAACACCTTCGTCTTGTACTGGAAAGGCTCCAAGAACACCAACTCTATGCCAAATACTCCCAATGTGAATTCTGGCTTTCTGAAGTAACCTACCTTGGTCATGTGATTTCCATGGATGGAATTACTGTTAACCCGGAGCGGGTTCAGGCTATTCTTGACTGGACTCCTCCGAAGAACGTCAAGCAAGTGAGAAGTTTTCTCGGCCTTGCCAGCTATTGTCGTCGATTTGTCGAGAACTTTTCCAAGATTGCTAAGCCTCTGACTAACCTGCTTCACAAAGGCGTTAAGTTTGAGTGGACAGACAAATGTCAGGAAAGTTTCCAGACTCTCAAGGACAAGCTAACTTCTGCTCCAGTGCTTGCTCCTCCGGATTCTCACAAAGACTTTGTGATATATTGCGATGCCTCTCGTCAGGGATTAGGCTGTGTCCTAATGCAAGAACGAAGAGTAATTGCGTACGCTTCGTGTCAACTGCGTCCTCATGAAGAAAACTATCTAGTGCATGATCTTGAACTTGCTGCTATGATCTATGCATTGAAGCTGTGGCGGCATTACCTTCTGGGTAACCGGTGTGAGATATATACTGATCATCAAAGCTTGAAGTATTTGTTTACTCAGCCAGATCTTAATCTCTGTCAATAGCGATGGTTGGAAACAATTACGGACTATGACTGTGGTATTTCTTATACCCCTGGCAAGGCTAATGTCATGGCTGATGCCTTAAGCCGCAAGTCCTATTGTAACAACCTCATGGTTAAGCAAGCTCAACCTCATCTTTATGAAGAATTGCGCAAACTGAACCTGCGTATCGTTCCACAGGGTTCTCTTACTAACCTTGTGATACAGCCAGATCTTGAGAAAGCTGTTAAGAATGCGCAAGCTAAAGATGCTGAAATTAATCTGTTGAAGAAAGATCTTCACCTGGAAAAGTACAGGGATTTCTCGCTATCTGAATATGGAACCTTGTATTTCAGAGACCGAATTGTGGTACCTCGTTTCGAGCTTATGACTAACAAGGTCATGAAGGAGGCACATGATATACCGCTGTCTATTCATCTGGGTACTACCAAGATGTATCGTGATCTCCGTCAAAGGTACTGGTGGTCTAAAAGGAAGCAGGATATTGCTCGATATGTTGCTGAATGTGACGTTTGCCGTCGCGTTAAAGCAGAACATCAGAAGCCTGCTGGAATTCTACAACCGTTGCCTATTCATTTATGGAAATGGGATAAAGTGCAAATGGATTTCATTACTGGTCTTCCCAACTCACAGAAGGGTCATGATGCTATTCTTGTAGTCGTCGACCAACTCTCTAAGGTTGCACACTTTCTGCCTGTCAAGGAGACTATCACTGCTAGTCAGTTAGCAGAGTTGTATATCTCCAAAATTGTTTCACTCCACGGCATTCCGAAGGAGATTAGTTCGGACCGTGGCAGTCTTTTCACCTCAAAGTTCTGGGAAAGTTTCCAAGAAGCTATGGGAACTCATATTACCTGGAGTTCAGCTTATCACCCCCAATCCCAAGGCCAAGTCGAGCGAGTCAATCAGGTTCTTGAAGACATGCTTCGGGCTTGTGTTATTTCCTTCGGCAAGAAGTGGGAAGAATCTCTCCCGTATGCCGAGTTCTCTTATAACAACAGCTATCAAGCCAGCTTGAAAATGGCCCCCTTCGATGTACTCTATGGATGTAAGTGTCGAACCCCTCTGAATTGGTTAGAAACTGGGGAATGACCGCTCGTGGGTCCGGATATTATTCAACACGCCGAAGAGCAAGTCCGTATTGTTCGAGAAAATCTCAAGGTGGCTCAGGACCGTCAGAAGAGCAACTACAATCGCAAACGATGGGGTTTGACTTATCAACCTGGTGATCAAGCTTATCTGCGGGTCACTCCTATGAAGGGCACTCACCGTTTCGGAATTAAGGGCAAGTTAGCTCCACGCTACATTGGTCCTTTCCGCATTGTTGCAAGACGTGGTCAGGTGGCTTATAAACTGGAGTTGCCACCGCAATTCTCTCATATCCACGACATCTTCCATGTGTCGCAACTTCGCCGTTGCTTCAAGGAGTCTCCGCACCGAGCAGTGGATCACGAGATGCTCGAATTGCAAGATGAACTTTCTTATAAGGAGCATCCGATCCGCATCCTTGATGAATCAGAACGTCAAACCCGTCAGAAGATGACCAAGTTCCTCAAAGTGCAGTGGTCAAATCATACAGAAGATGAAGCCACTTGGGAACGCGAGGATCATCTTCGAACGGAATACCCCGATCTCTTTTCTTCTACCTCCTGAATTCTTGGGACGAGAATTTCTTTTAGAGGAGGAGAATTTGTAACACCCCTATGTAACCTAGCACTGTGACTCTCTGTTAAACATGCCAAGTCATCATCTATGCAATGCTTGATCACAGTGTTAGCTCAACTCAATTCAAATTTCTCTCTGAAAATCAATTCAAATTCAAGTGCAAAATAAAGTGGTTCAAAAATTGCTGGAAAAATGTTCACCTTCTAGTAAATATTCCAAAACCATTTGCTGTTAAGGAATACAACATCATCATCAATTCAAAGTGGGCCTAAGCATTTTAAAACAGTGCCAAAACAGCACTTTAAATGCCATATTCATTTTTGAAAAATTCAAAAGGATTCCAAAACTCCTCAAACTTTTTGTGGCACAACAGCATATTCCACTGTATTTTTGTGACCAAGTTTCACATTTTTACAGAGGCATTTGGTAGCTCAAAATAATGCAAAAGCCTGCTGATAAAACAAAATAGTAAAGAAAATAGAAAAAGGCCTAAGCAACTACAGAGGACTGGGCCTAAGTGCACAGTGCACCTGGCCCAGCCCAGCCGGCCTTTTCTCCCTCCTCTCCCTCTCTCTCCTGTGCGTGTCAACGCGCGCCTGGCCGCGCCGCCGAGCGCCGCTCGGGTGCCGACACCGCGACGCCGCGGGCGTCCGCGAGGGGATAAGGCCGAGCCGTCCTTCCCCCTAGCCATCCTCATCCATTCCCCTCGCTCTCCACCCTCTTCCTTCTCCAGATCCGTCGCCACCGAACGCCACCACCGCCATGGCTCCGTCCTAGCTGCGGCCACCGTCATCCATTCGTCGCCTCCCCGAGTCCATCAGATCCGCCGTCAACTGCTGCTTCGACTGGTGTCGCTTGGCGGAACCAGGACCCCCTGCACCGAGCCCCATGACCTTGTCTTCAACCTCGGGCCGCTGGCGATCCCCTTCCTCTCCGGCAAGCTCTGCTGCTCCTAAACCACCAAGGGTCTTTCGTGACCGCTCGGTGAGCTCCACACCTTCCTTCCCCTCCTCTCTGCGTTGCCTATCGCCGTCCATAGCCGCCACGCCATTCGCGACCGAATGTGTCGCCGCGGACGAGCTCGTCGCCGTCACTGTGGCCACTAACACGCTCGCCTGAGTCACGCATCGTGCTCCTGGTGCTTCCAGGAGCCTAGTGAGCCCAAGCACGCCTCTCTCCGTTCCCCCTAGCGCCGAAACCACCGAGGCCCGAACTCCGGCGCCACCTTCGCTGCTCGCCGGCGCCGTTTCCGGCCACCCCAGCTCCGGCTACCGCTACCGTTCGACACGTCGTCGAACGCCCATTCGAACGAACCCAGCCGCGCGTCGAACGACACTGTATAGCGCATTTCCGATGAGATCCAAGCCACGCCGCTGTGTTTGGCGTCGCCGGCATTGCGCTGCCGGCCGCCACCGACGTGGCTGGGTGGGCCCCACCCCTGGCTCGCTATCAGTGGGCCCAAGGGCCCCGTTGACTGGGTTGACCCAGTCAACGTGCTGACTAGGCAGCCCAGTGTCACTGACACGCGGGCCCCACCGCCTAATTTAGTTAATTAAAATGATTTAATAATCAAAACATTAATTAGTTACTAATTAGAGACTGACAGGTGGGGCCTACTGTCTAATTAACTTTGTCTATTTAAATTTAAACTGCTGTTAGTCCCTCTGTCTATGGCAGGTGGGACCCACTTGTCAGTTTTGACCAGTCAACACCCTGTTGACTGCTGACATCATGCTGACATCACTACTGATGTAATAATCCTTTTCTGTTAATTTAAATAATTTCAGAAAACGTCTAAAACTTTGAAAATTCGTAGAATTTAAACGTAGCTCGGATCGAAAAACTTTATACATGAAAGTTGCTCAGAATAACGAGACAAAGCCGACCGTGCTATCTGTTTCCGTGCCGGGACCCTCTACGGAGGTGAACCCACAACTTTTTGCCCGTTTCCGGTAGATGAATAGTGATTATACACCGGTTAATAATTCCAACTTAAATACTAAAATAACTAAAATGCTTTAGACATGCCTTTAGGCAACCCTGCACTGCACGTTAGCATAGCATGCTCTGTGTTCCATATGATTGCTGTGTATTTATTTGTTTCCTCCCCCTCTTCTGTCTTTGTAGATCCCGGTACCGACGTAGTCCTCGAGACCGACGCAGCTCCGGAGACCGACGACCCTGCCTTTGCCGCAGAGCATCCAGGCACGCACCCCCTTTTGAACATGCCGATATCGCCTATTCTTTCTCTCTTATGCTTGCATTAGAAATTGCTGCTGCTATTGTTTATCCTATTTCTGATGCATAGCCTGATTTTTTAACCTGCTATTGTTACCTACCTGTTTATCCTAAACGGCTTAGTATAGGCTGGATAGAGACCCACTAGAGACCCCACTTTGTCCCAGTTGCCCCCGCTGGATTATCAAATGACTCGATCAACGTGATCGACAACCAGGCCCCAGCACCGCACATCACACCCTCTTTATCTATACGACACTGCAACATTACTACCGAGTGCCGAGGTTGATACCTCGTTTAGCACTTCTGATGTGAACTCTGTAGAGTAGCTATTCGGTCATGGTCAACGAGGGTGATTCCTCCTTCACCACTCTCGATAACGACGCTGTTGTGCAACACCTCAAGTGTGAACCCATCGAGGGTGATTCCTCCAAGTTCGCCTTGACGGATACATTGAGTAGGAATCCAACGAGGGTGATACCTCGGATTCCCTGATGTTATGGACACACGAATACTTGGACTTTACAACTGTTACTTGGAAAGGCGGGTCGACCCTGAGGGGTACCCGCAAGTGATGTGGAGACGGGTTAACCTGGAGGGTACCCGTGAGTTAAATACGAGGCGTGGCCGGGCATTCTTAGCCCTTGCCGCAAGTCCTCGAGATGGGGCAACGGGGTCACATCGATCATGAGTCTCTGCTCGTTACCGCACACCCCCAATACACTAACGGTTTGGATATTTGATCCGAGTGGGCCTCTAGCCCGATAGCACTAACCATCACGTGGGAATAGTTAAGGGCACTCTGCGTCGTATGCATCAGCCGAAGCTTAATAGACATCAGCGACTGAGTGGCACATGCTGGGTTGGACTGGGAATGCAACCGCGCTTGTATTAAGGGGTTGCTAGGTCTGCTCACCGGCGGTGTACGCAACGTGCAGGAGCGTCCGGGGCGATGGCCCAAGACCCCTGGGGCATAGGTTTAGTCCGGCGTGCTGACCTCTCTGTTAAGCCTAGGTCGGGTTGCGGCGTATCGTTTGGCCGAGGCCGGGCATGACCCAGAAAAGTGTGTCCGGCCGGAGTTAATCGATCATGGTGGGTAAGTTGGTGCACCCCTGCAGGGAAGAACTAATCTATGCATAGCCGGATCCTCGGTAACGGACGCTCGGAGTTGTACCCCGATCGATACAACTAGAACATAATGATGAGAAATGGATAGTAGGGCTCTAGGATTGCTTTCTCGCAGGGAGTCGAGGAAGGATCTCTGGACGAGGTTGATGACACTACTACTATTTTGCATTATGCTATTCTGTACTCTTCTAATGCTGCAAGACCGCTGAAGATGATTCTGCAAGACCGCTAAAGATGCTAGTCTTCAATAGGATTAGGCCTTCTCTCTATTCTGGCATTTCTACAGCCCAGTCCACATATACAACCTTTGTTTGATAATGTTGCATATGTAGTGTAGATCCTTGCTTGCTGAGTACTTCGGATGAGTACTCACGGTTGCTTTGCTTCCTCTTTTTCCCCATACCCGTTTAATGCAACCAGATGATGGAGCCCCGGAGCTAGTTGCCCCCGCCGACGACTACTACTACCACCCCGAGGGTGGTTACTACTACGAGCTTGCCGACGACCAGGAGTAGGATCGGAGGGTCCCAGGCAGGAGGCCTGCGCCTTTTTGATCGTAGCTTTTGTTTTGCCCCGCCTTCTTAAAGGCTTATCTGTTTTATCTTTTATATCTGTACTCAGATATCTGATGCTTCCGCTGACGCTTGTATGCGAGCTTATGTATTCGAGCCGTCGAGGCCCCCGGCTTGTAATATAAAGCTTGTATTATTTTAATTTGTGTCTAGAGTTGTGTTGTGATTCCTTCAAGTGAGTCCTTAGGCTTGATCATGTGCATTTGCGTGTATGATTAGTGCACGATTGAGTCAGAGGCATCACAGGAGACTTCAAGCCATGAAGGGTAACGGTTGCGCGAGTCCACGGAGGGCTCCACCCACGAAGGGTCCACGAAGAAGCAACCTTGTCTATCCCACCATGGCCATCGCCCAAGAAGGACTTGCCTCACTCGGGTAGATCTTCTCGAAGTAGGCGATCTCCTTGCCCTTACAAACTTCTTGGTTCAACTCCACATCATGTCAGAGGCTCCCGAGCGACACCTAACCAATCTAGGAGACACCACTCTCCAAAATGTAATAGATGGTGTGTTGATGATGAAATCCTTGCTCTTGTGCTTCAAATGATAGTCTCCCCAACACTCAACTCTCCCTCATAGATTTGGCTATGGTGGCAGGAGGATTTGAGTGGAAAGCAACTTGGGGAAGGCTAGAAATCAAGGTTCAAATGGTAGGAATGGAATCTCTTGATTTCAACACATGAGTAGGTGGTTCTCCCTCAGAAAATGAATGGTGGAAGTGTAGGCACGTTCTGATGGCTCTCTCTCCAATGGAGAAGGGGGTGGAGGGGTATATATACTCTCCACACAAAATCCAACCGTTACACACTTTTGACTCATCTCGGTGGCACCGATTAGTTAAACTCGATGGCACCGATCTGTTCAAAAATATGAATGTTAGGAATCTCGGTGGGACCGACTGGAACAACTCGGTGGGACCGATGTGCTAGGGCGTAGGGAAAACCTCATATCGGTGGCACCGATTGCATCAACTCGGTGAGACCAAAGTGAAGCAATAAGGCAACAGAGAGTTGGCATGCCATCTCGGTGAGACCGATTGCAATTCTCGGTGAGACCGAAATAATTGCAACAAGTAATAGAGAGCTGGCAAGGCCATCTCGGTGAGACCGAGATCCGTATCGGTGTGACCGAATCATTAGGGTTTCTGGCAGTGGCTATGTCAAATGAACTCGGTGGCTCCGAATAGAAAGAATCGGTGGGGCCGAGTTTGGAATTAGGGTTTGGACATATTTGGATGGAGAAAGTGGTTGAGGGTTTTGGAGCAATATCATTAAGCACTTTGAGCAAGTAGACCATTAATCAACACCTCATCCCCTTTTAATAGTATTGGCTTTCCTATGGACTCGATGTGATCTTGGATCACTAAAAATAGAAATGAAGAGTCTTGAGCTTTTGCCAATATTTGTCCTTAGCATTTTGAAGGGGTTCCACATCCTCTTGTCCTTGCCACTCCACTATTGGACTTATCTGAAATGTACTTGTTAAAACTATTAGTCCAACAACCAATATGTTGACATTAATTACCAAAATCACTCGGGGAGCACTTGTGCTTTCAGGTTATCAGTATTTGCAGGTTGTGAAATGTGTTTTGTGTTGTGTATTTTGAATACTTTCAGATATGAATGTATTTTGAATTTCATATTTGCAATATTGAGCATATGAAGTATTTTATGAATTCCAGAGATCTTTTTTTAGTACTTTCAAAAATGTAGTTTCATATAAAAGTGCAGACAATGTGATTTTCAGAGAAGAAACTGCAAGTTTCAGTTTCAGATAAGAAACTGCAAGTTTCAGAGGCAGAGCATTTATATTAACATCCCTTTTCAAATAGGGATAACAACATGCTGGAATCATGGTTGAAAATGGAACTACCAGCCAATTAACATCATGTTGATCAACATTCATGCATAGCACATCTTCATATGATGCACAGTCAAAAATATATGCTATTTCCAAAATGGCCACACATTGTTGAGTGTGCAAAAAATAGAGAAAACTAGGGACGAAGTTTTGTCAAGTGTTGGAGGTGGTTTGCGTAGATGACAAGGGGGACCCACATGTCAGTAATGGAAGGGGCAAATAGTTGCGGATATTTTCACTGCATAAGGTGCAATCGAACCCGGGCGGAGCAGCCACTGGGCTAGTGCAGTACTTTTGGTAGATATCAGACACAGCTTCTACCACTACTGTAGCACATCTTCCCCATCTCCGGTGCATTCTCGTCCGAGGACTCGACGTCATCCTCCGGCACTGTCCGGCTTTGTGTGCTCGCCGCGGCACCGCCGTCTGCCATTGTGAACATGCTCAACAAATAAGAGGAATATGGAGACGGCTGTACTTGAAGAGGCGTACAGTCAGGACCCACCAGGCCCATGGCCGTACGCAAGCAAGTGCCTGAAAAAATGCTTCCTCCTAATGGTATACTGACGTTGGGGCCCACGGCTTTGTCAATGTATAGTTAATAAAGGAGATAAATTCACAACGAAGCTGGTCATCGGGGAGCTGGCAGGTACCATTTTTTATGAGAGGGCCAGCCAGTATCAGCTGGGTTGTGGCTGCTTAGTCTAGGTTTTCTTTTTTAAAATGCGTAGCCTAAGACATGCCGACACAGTGGTTTGAACTTATTTTTTTGAGGGCCATCATATATCGACCGGCCTATGGGACTCCCAGACTAGGTTTTATTTTTGCTTAAACATTCGCAGCCCAACTTATGCATTTTTTTAAGAAAACATTGAGGTCTTTAAGAAAAAATACCCCACGTCTTATTAACTTATAAAAATAAATGTTCAATAATAAAATCCTGATTTTTTTACACTAAGGCAACGAAAATCCTGGTGATTGCTTACAAAAGCTTTGTAAGATTTAAGGACCAATGTAATAATAATGTGCTTATTATCTAATTTTATTTATAATAAAATGCCCATCCCGAGTTTATTGTTTGATAACATTGCTCTGCCCAACCCAACATTATATTTACAACCAGCCCAGCAAAATCGTGTATTTCGAGAAAGTGCAAATGGGCTGTAATTTCTTAGAAAAAATAAATGGGCCGCATGGGCGCTACATTATTTGTTCACCCATCCCAGCAAATGGACTGTAAATTCTAAAAAAATAGGTTGAATGTATGCCACATTTTTGTAGGCTGGAATATGGGCCAATAGGTCGAACCCTACGCAAGGCGTTGTCAACTTAGTCAACAAATGATTCGGACATCCGTAGCCGTTGGATTTACTTCCAACAGCTGGCATCCATCTTCAATCTCTCGTCTTCTTCCTCCAGCGCAGTCGGGACCACCTGCTCCCGCCTCCGGTAGCTAGCAGCACACCTCGCTGCGACGCGATACCCCACCGCTGGCCAGGCCATCCCTTCAACCCTCCACACCTCCTGTTATTCTCCACCGACTACGGAATCACGCCGCACGAGAACCATTTAATCCTCGTACACCTCTCTGTCTGTGACTACACCGCCGCGTCTTCCCATCTCCGGCTCGTTCCCATCCGGGGCCTCGTCGTCGTCCACCGCCTTGGTGCGCTCAGCGCGGCGTGGTCAACGTGGTTAATTAACGAGAGTCATCGAAGGAGGACTATACGTGTAGAGGCTGACAGTGGGGATGCACCAGGTCCATGGACGCACGCATGCAACCGCCTCCTTATTACGCGAAAATAAATTTATTCCTCCCCCTGAAAGCTGGGACCCACCAGCTATATCTTCGCGCGTAAGGAAGTGTGACACGTCTCCAACGTATCTATAATTTTTTATTGTTCCATGCTATTATATTATCAATCCTGGATGTTTTATATACATTTACTAGCAATTTTATATCATTTTTTGGAACTAACCTATTAACTTAGTGCCCAGTGCCAGTTGCTGTTTTTTGCTTGTTTTTTTACTTTGCAGAATATCAATACCAAACGAAGTCCAAATGCCATGAAACTTTTTGGAGATTTTTTTTTGGCAAGAAGAGACCCTAGATGCTTCTGGAGGCCACGAGAAGAGGCTCGTGGAGCGCACTAGGCACCAGGGCGCACCAGGGGCCTCTAGCGTGCCCTGGTGGGTAGTGGGGCCCACGGGCACCGCCTTGACCTACCACCGCCTCTATTAATACTCTAAAAGCCCAAAAACCCTAGGGGAGTCGACGAAATACTTTTTCCGCTGCCGCAAGTTCCAGAACCACGAGATCCAATCTAGAGGCCTTTTCCAACACTTTGCCGGAGGGGGCAACAATCACGGAGGGGTTCTTCATCATCCTTGCTGCCCCTTCGATGATGCGTGAGTAGTTTACCACAGACCTACAGGTTTGTAGTTAGTGGCTAGATGGCTTCTTCTCTCTTTTTGATCTTCAATACAATGTTCTCCTCAATGTTCTTGGAGATCTATTTGATGTAATGACTTTTTGCGGTGTGTTTGTTGGGATCCGATGAATTGTGAGTTTATGATCAGATCTATCCGTGAATACTATTTGGGTTTTCTTTAAACTCTTTTATGCATGATTGTTATAGCCTCGTATTTCTTCTCCAATTTATTAGTTTGGTTTGGCCAACTAGATTGATTTTTCTTGCCATGGGAAGAGGTGCTTTGTGATGGGTTCAATCTTGCGGTGCTTAATCTCAGTGACAGAAAGTGACATGACATGCATGTATTATTGCTATTAAGGGTAATAAGATGTGATTTATTTCATACGTGAGTTTATCTTGTCTACATCATATCATCTTGCTTAAAGCATTACTCCGTTTTTTCATGAACTTAATACACTAGATGCATGCTGGATAGCGGTCGGTGTGTGGAGTAATAGTAGTAGATGCAGAATCGTTTCGGTCTACCAATCTTGGACGTGATGCCTATATACATGATCATTGCGTTGGATATCATCATAATTATTTGCTTTTCTGTCAATTGCCCAACAGTAATTTGTTTACCCACTGTATGCTATTTTCTCGAGGGAAGCCTCTAGTGAAAACTATGGGCCCCCGGGTCTATTTTCTATCATATATTAAAACCAAAAATACCTTGCTGCAATTTTATTTTACTTATTTTATTTTGTGTTTTAGTTAGATCTATTTATCAAAACCTATACATTTTAATCTATCTCAATACCGTTGAGGATTGACAACCCTCTACGCGTTGGGTTGCGAGTATTTGTTGTTTGTGTGCAGGTGTTGTTTACATAGTGTTGCTTGGTTCTCCTACTGGATTGATAACCTTGGTTTCATAACTGAGGTAAATACTTATCTCTACTGTACTGCATCATCCCCTCCTCTTTGGGGAAATCCCAACACAGCTCACAACAAGGAAAAAATTGGTTTTCATCTTTGCCGCGAAATAGTATTGATTCTTGGGATAAGTGCAAAGATGCTTTTATCACTAAGTATTTTCCTCCCACGAAAATTATTTCCCTTAGAAACCAAATTATGAATTTCAAGCAACTTGAGCATGAACATGTTGTGCAATCTTGGGAAATAATGAAATTAATGCTAAGAAATTGTCCTACTCTTGGTTTAAATCTATGGATGATTATATTAAAAAAATATGCAGGGTTGAATTTTGTGTCTAGAAATATTTTAGATTCTGCCGCGGTTGGTACTTTTATGGAAATTACTTTGGGTGAAGCCACTAAATTACTTGATAATATCATGGCAAATTATTCACAATGGCATACCGAAAGAGCACCTACTAGCAAAAAGGTTAATTGTATTGAAGAAATTAGTACTTTGAGTGAAAAGGGTGATGCACTTATGAAATTGGTTGCTAGTAAAAATGCTCCTAATAATCTTAATGATGTGCCTTTGTCTACTTCGATTGAGCAAAATAATGATCCCGTCACTGGTACAACGAGGTGCTATACAAACGGTTTTTAACCCCTTTCCGCGACGGCATTTTGAACCATCGCCGAGTCAGTGTGTGCGATAGGGGGGGTCCTTCCCACACGACCCAGAAACCGCCGGGGATAGGCCCTCCGGTCACACACACTGGGCAAAATGAGGTCGTGTGCGACGGGCGAGCAATCAAATATGGTTATACGTACAGTTGTGTTAAAAAAATACAATTATACAGGCCCAATCGTTTTCGGTCGTAAGTACATCCCACACAGTCAGTCCCAGACAAATGTTTCCGTAGGTATGTACATTCGACACAGTCAATCCAAGGAATACATTTTCGTTCATATGTACATCCCACACAGTCAATCCAAGAAGTACGTTTCCGTTCCTATGTACATCCCACACAGTCAATCTAGGGAAAACATTTCCGTTCGTACGTACATCACACACAATTTCCCCCAGTAAATCCTTTATGATAGCGTTGCCATTGCAGACGATATTAACAATTTTACCGTTTGCATTATTGAATGCATCACACACGGTGCGTAGAAGAAACTGTGTGGCATAGGCTATCCATCACACACACTTTTTATGTGGTAAACGTTTGCGCAGGGTGGCATAACGCAAACAGTTTTCAAGAGGAAGTCATGTGCGATTGTTCATTGATCCAACACGTTTTATTCCTAGAAACTGTGTGCGTTGTCTAAGGTCATCGCCCATGATGTTTTCTCAATAACCGTTTGCAAGAGAAAAACCCAATTAGCAGGATAATGTCCCTATTATTAATAATCCATTTATTAATCTAATTGACATTTCATATTAAGCACATATTTTATTTTATTTTTGTATTAAGGAAGCATGATTTCATAATTGAAATACATCAGAGTACAACATCATATAGCTTCAGCACTCAGCTACCCCATTACACAACTGCACCAGCATCAAGTTTCACATGCAACATCTATAACCTTTGGAAATTAGCATCATAGACAGTACATAGATAGATGAATCTCATCTGGAAAACTGCTGAAGCGAAAGGCGAATATTGAGCCTTCATTGATGTTGAAGGTCTTTGCAACTTTAGGCCAGTGCATGTGGATGATTGACCGTCCATCCTTCGTCCTCTTCGGGAAGACTTCAATATTGAACCGTGGGTGTTGTATGAATACCTTCCTCACCTCCTGACCATACAGGTGGTTTGAGAGGTAATCATCAGTGAACTGCTTTGGAAAGGCCTGAAAACAAGGATATGCATAAATATCTTCTCTAGATTTGAAATGGTGTAAAGGAATTAAAAAGACAAGGTATAACAGTTAGTACCATGCTGTAGTGAACTGATGTCTTCTTCATTGTGCAGATAAAGATCTTGTTGTTTTTTTTCGCTAATTTCTTTATCCTAACAATCTTTCTGAGTTTCTTGACTTGACTGATATTCATGGACAACTCATTTCCCCATATGCAAAAAGGGTCGAACAGTGGGTCAAAACATCTGACAGCAGGACCTACATGTGCAAGATCAAATTTTTAAAAACCTAATATTTAAAAACAAGAAGTGGAAAGGTGTGTTATTAACTGCAACAGGCGTAATATTTAAAAACAAGCTAACATAGTCATTCAAACTTGTATTGTGCAGGTCTAAGTACACTAGTTATTGGCCCTGTTTGGATCCATGGGTTAGAGTTAGTTTGAGCTAGTTTGGGCTCAAATAGCCCTAAAGTATCCAAACATGAGGGCTAGTTTGTGCTAGTTGCGTCTAACCCACCCAAAACAACTATCCGACCCAAGAGGTGCTAATTGGGACTAGTTTTCCTAGTGCATTTATTGTCAATCTAACCTTGTCATCCAAACACCTCTTTCGCTAGAGTTAGTTTAGGGTTAGTCATTGTTGAGTATCATTGTTATTTAGGAAATGTAGGATAGCATAGGATTTATTCTACCTAGACTTGTACTCCAAGATGACCATGTACTCCTATATATATGTTGACGAGGCTCAAGCAATACAATCAACTATTTTGCCAATCTCTCTCTCTCCCTTTTAACTGTCATGAGCTAGAAACCAACTCTAACCTCTAGCTAAGTTAGAGTATCCAAACAGTGCCATTGTTAAATCAAATGGAAAGGCGTGTTAAATACTCCCTCCGGTCCTTTTACTCTGCATATAAGAATTGTCTGAAGTCAAACTTCATAAAGTTTGACCTTATTTATATGAAAAAATATCAACATCTACCATGCTAAAGTTATACAATATGAAAATTTAAGTCATGACACATCTACTGATACTGATTTCATATTGTGAATGTTGGTATTTTTTCCTATAAAGTTGGTCAAACTTTACGAGGCTTGACTTTAGACAAATCTTATATGCGAACTAAAAAGATTCGGAGGGAGTACAACATGCTTAACAGTAAACAAATATAGTCATTCATAGAGCTATTGTTAAAATTGGTATTGATGAAACTGAACTGCACAGTTCATACTAGCACATATAGAATATCACACTGTGAATAGCTGAAATAAACAAGGCATACTATGAACAACCAAAGATGGCAATTGAAACTGGACATATGCTAACTACAAACAACCGAACAACCAAAAACCATAGAAATAAACAAGGCGTAATGCAAACAACCAAATATAGCAATAAATACTGGACAGGTTCTCACTACAAAAGGGGCTCGAGAAAACAAATCATGGGTTTCCTCACTTGTCACAGATTGGCTCCCCCTCGTGGTCGCTGTCGATGAGGTCTGACTTGCCAGCAGAGGATCCCAAGCCAGCATCGTAGAACGTGTGCTTCAAAAATGACAAAAAGGGCGCCATGGCGATGAAGGATGGCAAATTGTTCATAATGAGCCGCAGGAGATCAGCGGCAGGGCCATCGATGAGATCGACGGCTGTCGAACCCGAAAGGTCGGGGGTGGGCAACTTAACCTGTGACATAGCCCGCGTCAAGCCATCGCTGTCGACGACCTCGATGTCGTAGTCGGCATCCGTGACATGCCAGAATACTCTAGCCCGCTAATTAAAAGGCTCCATCCAGGTCCAGTCATCGTCGTCAGATACCTCGGTGGCCACCTCACCGACGTCGGGCGAAGAGGCCCCGGTAAAGCTCTTTTGGGCCATTCTCTCCTCGAGCTCCCCGGGAAGCATAGCCGGGCTTAGGCTGCGACGCTCTGGAGTGGGGGATGGGGGTGGGGATGGGGATCTGTGGGAAAGGGGGCGTTTCATAGGCGTCATCTAAGAAACTCAGGGCGGCGAGGGTATGTATATCGGTGGGTAAACTGCACAGGCAGACCGGCAGAGGTTGACGATGGAGGCGGCGCGGCGGCGGCAGCGACCTAGCTAGGTTTAGAGCGAGGGAGGGTGGTGTGTATGTGTGTGAGCGGGGGATTTGGGGTGAGCGAAGGATTTGGGGTGTGTGTGTGGAGGGGGTCTAAGGTGGTGTTTGAGGAAATGTCGCAGGTACTAAATTTTTTACTAAGCGGGAGTAAAATGGCGGGCCTACCAAAAATTTGGATCAAGGGATTGAAGCAGAGCGGGGCGGGAGTAACGAACATCACACACGGTTAAAACATAATAATCGTGTGCTATCAAACAAAAAAACACTCCAGCTGAGAAGATATTTTTGAGATTGCGAGGGATGCACGCGGGAGTAAAATGCCGTGGCTACTGAAAATTTGGATCTACTGATTGAAGCAGAGCGGGAGTAACAGACATCACACATGGTCCACACATACTAATCATGTGCTATCAAACAGAAAAACCATCTACGCGGGTAGATATTTTCGAGATTGCGAGGGAGTAGATATTTTCGAGAGGGGGAGGGAAGCCTCGTGGAGCCCAATCTACTGTGATCATGTGGGTGACAGGGGCAGGGGCGCGACACACGGGTAGTCCTAGGGAACTGTGTCTATTTCGTACCCGATCGCAGACGGTTGCTGCGTCCGACTCATCTGCTGTTTATAAATTTGGCAAAAAAATATGCGGGAAAGGGTCAGAACACGAACACACTTGCATGTGGACCAAATATATGTATGAAAAGGGTGGTTTGATGTTCAAGTACCCAATGCACAACTTTGATGTAGCACCTGTCGCACAAAGCGCACGTTATTATTGCTAGCCCCCCCCCCCCCCCCCCCCACACACACACACTTCGTGTTGGCGGGAGGGGAATCCTAGCTATGAATGCATGCCCCCAACTAGCTAGGTCTGACATCTCACCCTACCGTAAGACAAAACCGAAAGGAGTACATCATGGTCAACCACCCCCCCTCATATGGACCGTGTGCGGGGCCATAGATGTGTTCTTCTAGCGTTAGATGGGTGAGACCACATATGAACCACACCTGCGGGTGGCCCGATATGTGTGTGTGTGTGTGTGTGTGTGAAAACGATGTGGTGTGTGATATTTAAATAACCAAATCACAAATTTGATGTGGCACATGTGCATCGCAAATTAACCGGGCATCCCCGACACCACGGAGGTTCATCTAGTGCGAAGTAGTACTATGCCCCCCCCCCCCCACACACACACTTTGAGTCGGTGGGAGGGGGCATCTCACCAAGGCGTATTGTAAGACTGACCAAGAAGAATCACCACCTTGGTCATATAACCTCTCTTGTTGTTGGGTCAAAGTCATGCATGGAAGTCCACACGCGGACCCACAAAATAGGCTAGCTTGTCGCCGATAACCATGCGAGGGAGTGCCTGAAGACAACCACTGCGTGCATGTGGCCCAATGCAAATATATGTATGAAGTGTCATGTGGTGTTTGAATATACCCAATGCACAACTTTGATGTGGTACCGTGCTTTTGGAGCCGAAAAGTCCCCACACGGAGCGAGGGTTCACAACGCGTATACTATATATATAGGGATTCATGTGTATGCAAGCCCTCGAACTTAGGTCTCGAATGTCACCATGATCGACGTACGACTATATGGTAACGCGAACCAAGGGAAGAAGAATCGACCCTGGTAACCTCTCTCGCGTTGTTGGTCAAAGTGATGGACGTCCACGTGGGCCCACGAATATATAGGCCGTCGATGATAACCAAGCGAGGGAGAGTGTCCAAAGACAACCACTGCATGCATGTGCCCAAAACATATGTATGGACATGCGTGATGCATGCATATATGTTTGAATACCAAAAGCACAACATTTTGATGTGGCGCATGCATGCGTCGAAAATTTCACAGTCCCCACACAAATCTGGTTCATGACGCGTCGCGTGCTTGCCCCTCCCCCTCGACCCGGTGGGAGGGATTCGTCCGCGCACATGCGCTCAAAGTATAATATGTTATATCTCACATCATGACATGCATGTACCGTACCGTATAAGATGAACCAAAATTTAATCCCCTCCTAATTATAAGTTTAACCTCTTTCGCTGTTGGTCAAAGTGATTGACCAAGCAGGCACAGAGAGATGGACGAAGCATCTCATCGATAACCCCATGAGTGAGTGCTAGAGGACAACCGCCATCACTTGCTTGTGGGCCAAACACATGTATGGAGATGTGTGGTTGTGATGTTTGAATACCTAATATATATGCAGAACTTTGATGTGGCACCTGCCTCACAAACCTTCAAGTCCCCCACACGAACCGAGCTTCATGACACGCAGTATATATATGCTGCCCCCTCCCCTCTTCGAACGTAATATATACTCCTACGTACTGTAACACAACCCAAAAATAATCCTCCTTGTTCGTCAAATTACCTTTCTTGTTGTGTCATATATTAGATGGACGACGACCTTGCGGGCCCATGGAGTGAAGCGTCGCAGGCGAATGAGTGACAACCATCGTCTGCACATGGCCCGATGTGTTGGTGATGTTTTTAATACCCAATATGCACAACTTCTTTGTGGCACCTGCCTCGGAAACCGAAAAGTCCCCACACGGAGCAAGATCGTTCATGACGTGTGTGTAGTATGTGCTGTCTCGGCCCCCTCCTCCCCTCTTCGATGCGTACTATATACTCCTACCGCAACACAACCCAAAAAGAAACCTCCTTGTTGGGTCAAAGTGACAGAGGACAACCTCGCGGGCCCACGGATGGAAGCAT
Organism: Thinopyrum elongatum; assembly: GCA_011799875.1. NCBI lineage: Eukaryota > Viridiplantae > Streptophyta > Magnoliopsida > Poales > Poaceae > Thinopyrum > Thinopyrum elongatum. Next base: position 289,378,303 of record CM022299.1, on the reverse strand, counting down.
CGCACGTGAGTGACTGTCCTATATGACGCGTAGTATATGTTGCCCTCGGCCACCCTCTTCAATGCGTACTATATATACTCCTACCGTACGTAACAAAAACCAAAAAATGACCATCCTTGTTGGTCAAATTAACCTCTCTCACTGCATTTCATAGTGCTGGACGGCGACCTAGCGGGCCCACAGAGAGTGTCACACGCGAGTGAGTGTCCTAGGACCACCACGTGCATGTGGCCCAAAGATGCATGCCAAACTTTTTCTGCAACGAACATGCGACCAAAGGAGTGTAGTGTTGAAAATTGAAAAAAAAGATAGCATTTGTCTGTTTTTATACATTGATTGATTTCCCAGGGATTTAATGTGCAAAAATCAAATTTGATCTACATGAGACCTGTGGTAGTGCACGAAAATGGATTGTAAAATCATATGTGTACGTGTCCCTGGGTGCATGTTTAGTCCCCATGCAAGAAATTTCTAACATCGAGAATCTTGATTTTAAAATCCGGTAAATCCAAAACTAACTTGAAATTCATGAAACTTATCGTGGTGTCATATGGACACCAATAGACTGTGATATTTTTTTTCAAATTTGAGACAAGTTTTGATATAATCTTCTTACAGACAGGAAATTATCAATAATTATCAACCAATATCGCAAACGGACTCTTTATTTGAACCGTGTGCGTTAGACCAACAATGTATGTGTCATGCTTCAGTTAAGCAATAAAGCGGCAGAATTAATCATCGAAAAGGAAAAATCAATATAATACGTGCCGCGCATGCGTCCTGTGTGCCATATGAGCACGCGTGAGTTGACGAGACGCATGCTAGCAGTCCGCCACGCAGGCAGACCGGGAGGCCGAGGCATGCGCGTGTTTGCTACGCACTCACCGTGGGGCGTGCTAGTAGCTGTGTGAAATGACAGTAGGCATGCCAGCAGCCCGCTGCGCAGGCTCACCGGGAGGAGAGCCAGCCCTTTGACCGCCGCCCACCTCGCTCCCACTGCTCCATATTAATGGCGCGCCAGATCCGCTGGTCATAATAGGCGGCCGCACACCCCATCCACAGTTGTCACCGCCGCATGGAGTGTATTAGGATTTTCCCGAAGCGCACCATCGGTGGGAGTGGCGACGCCGGGGCTGGTGAAGCACCCGCGCAACGCATGAAGCTGGGCGCAGAGGTTGCTGTCACCGCCGATGAGGTCTCGCGTGGGCAGCAGCGCGACATTGACTTCGTCACCGTCGTCGTGCCTCCCCAGCCGGAGGCGGAGGTCCACAGCTACTCCGGCAACGACTCCGACGGAAAACCGGTTAGTCCCCCCTCCCCTTTTGTTGGGAATAGAAATCCTTGGTTATGTTCACCTAGTCCATGAAATCAGAGTAAGATTCGTTAGATCCGTGTAGTGTATTGATTGTTTGAATGGTATCTATGGTTAGTCATTAATTGTTTGTTCTGTACAAATGATTTTTTGCTAATAATCCGACTAGGGTTAGCGTGCATGCTAATAATTCGTAGCCAGATCTTGAGAATTGATTTTTAATGTCCTACATATATGTTTGTGCCTTTTTTTTCTTCCAGATCTTGAGAATTGATTTTGAATGTCCTACATGTACGTTTCTGCCTTTTTTTCCAGATTGCTATGTACACATATGAGGCTCCGGCCAGCGGCGCCGTCGGCTGTAGATCCTGCACCCGGCAGCGCGGGCAGAAGCGGCCACGTCCCCTAGATCCGAGGAACCCGTAGAATATTGGACGGACCGCATCAACGATCTCCCGGACGCCATCCTTGGGGAGATCATCTTCCTTCTCCCCACCAAGGATGGCTGCCGCACATAGGTCCTCGCATCTCGGTGGCGCACTCAGTGGCGCGTCACGCCTCTTAATCTCGACTGTCGCCGGCTATCTGTCGTTCATGATTTTGAACTCCACGGAGCCATCATCTCCTCCCACCAGGGGTCTGTTCAATGCCTATGCATCCTGGCATGCTGCCTGCTGCACATACCCTACACGATGGATGCCTAGCTGACATCCTGTCAAATCGAAAAACTCCAGCATCTTGAGTTCTACCATTACTATGCAAATAGCTTTCCACCAAGCTGTGCCCTCACCACCAATGTCCATCTCATGGTTTTCCTCCTCTCTCCATACCGCCACCCTGGCCCGGTGTCATCTACCAGACAATCTGGTACAAATGCTTCGACTCCCACTGCTAAAAAAACTCGCGCTTGTGGTGGTCGATCTGTCAGAGGCCTCACTGCACAGCATCATCCACTCCTGCTGCCCTGCCCTGGAGCGTTTGCTACTTGTTTTTGGAAAAGAAATCCGTATCCATTGTCTCCAAATAAAGTCGCCTCACCTTGTAAGCATTGGAATTTTCTTTAAAGGAGAGGAGCTCATCATCAAAGACGCCCCTTCACTCCAAAGGATGCTCCTTGATTATCGTTATGCACCTTCACAAATAACTGTGGTCTCTGCGCCTAAACTGGAGACCTTGGGTGTAATTCCTGATCCATTTGAAGGTTACAAGATGGTGGTTGGCTCCACACTTATTCAGGTACTGTATATTATCATCAACACTTTTGTAATCATAAGCTGCATTTTTCATTTGTGTGCATAAGTTTTATATCATCAACACTTCTGTAATCATAAGCTGCATTTTTCATTTGTGCGCATAAGTTTTATATAATCTTGTAGTACGCTTTTGGTACTAATATTATGTTCTATGCTCAATGAAGAGTTTGTCCATGGGTACCCTATCAATGGTGCTAGATTCTATCAAGACCTTACATATCAGTATGTGGTGTTTTGATCTGAACATGATTATCAGCTTGCTGCAATGCTTTCCATGTCTGGAGAATTTGTATCTAGAGGTGATGATATCAAGCACATTGATATACTTTACTAGAACTAACCGTTCAGTTGTACTATTTTTTTAGACATTAACTGTTTTCAGTATTCATGTCTATTTAGGCTAAAGGACATGGACAAAAAGGTATAATCAATCGATGGCATAAGAAGCACCGGGATTTTCTCAGTTCTCATGACATTCGTTTGAGGGCAATAACGCTGGAAGGATATGCATCCAACCATGCAAACACTAACTTTGTCACATTCTTCCTGTTGAATGCGAGAGTACTATTGTCCATGAGGATTAAGTTTTTTAACAAAAACATTCTCACAGATGGACACGTTGAACATCATAAAAAGAAGTTTCAAGTGGACAAAACGGCTTCTGAACATGCTCGACTTCTATTTACAACAACTTGTCTTCATGTACCAGTAGATTTTCTGGCCCAGGATCTTGATTTTATGGATCAGACTGATCCATTTGATTGTGACTGCCGAAAACTTTGGTTGAGTTAGTTGTTATTGTCCTGTTTAATCTGGATTTTGTGTAAACCTGATGAACAATTAATCATCGTGCTTTTGTACCTTTTGTAAGCTCGGGTTAGATATTGCTGCCCTTTTCAACTCGGCTTTGACCCATATTTTCTTTCATACAAACCGGAGCTTCTATCAAGAAGCCTCATGGTTCCGAGAGGGAACTTGGTCACATGATCTGTGTCCGAAATGACATACGTTGTATCTTCCCGCCTTGATTTATTTTATAGAGGCAACATGCAACTGTGCTAAACATATGAAATTATTCAGGGTTCATTTCTCCTTTTTATACATTGATTTTCCTAGGCATTTTTAACAAATCGCCACCACATTATTATCACAAACGGTCGTATTAGTCCAACCGCGGGCATTCAACTAACCATTTACTACCGCGGGCAGCCATTTGATTAGACGGGACGACTATGAGTAGTCCACCGCGCACGCTCACCATACCAAGAAGCGAGCCACGAGCGCTGCAATTTATTGCTGGTTTTGGACTTTTGTTTCGGCCGCCTCGGGAAGGTACGTAGAACAGTCCTCCGTTCTCATCTACAAGCCCCGCCGCCGAGGATCGCTGCCTACTGCGAGATGGAGGATGAGCCGGCCAACAAGCGGGGGCGGGTCAAGCCAGAACCGCAAGAGCCTCCAGCGAACGTGGACTTCATCAGCAGCATCCCCGATGAGATGTTGGTAACCATCATGTCCCGCCTCCCCATCAAATATGGCATGCGGACCACTGTCCTCTCGCGGCGGTGGTGCCCCCTCTGGCACTCCACCCCCTGGACCTCATCGTCGACCACAAGTTCTGCAGCGGGGAGCACCAATGCCTGGACGCATTGTCCCACGTCCTCACCACGCACCCTTGGCCGGTCAAACACCTTGCTATCGGCAGGCTCAGTCCCCACAACAAGACCGAACCCAGGTTTCACTACTGGTTCCTATCCCCAGCCCTGGATTGGCTCGAGGAGCTTAGCTTTCATGCTGGACGTCCTTGCTCGCTACCGCCGTCCGTGCTCCGCCTCGTGCCCACGCTGCGCCACGCTACATTCAGGCGGTGCATTTTGTGATGCCCCCAGCTTAATCATGCACTAATCATACATGCAAATGCACATGATCAAGCCTAAGGACTCACTTGAAGATATCAGAACACAACTCTAGACACAAATTTAAAATAGTACAAGCTTTATATTACAAGCCAGGGGCCTCGAGGGCTCGAATACATAAGCTCGCTTACAAGCATCAGCGGAAGCATCAGATATCTGAGTACAGATATAAAGGAAAGACAGATAAGCCTTTAAGAAGGCGGGGCAAAACAAAAGCTACGATCGAAAAGGCGCATGCCTCCTGCCTGGGACCCTCCGATCCTACTCCTGGTCGTCGGCAAGCTCGTAGTAGTAACCACCCTTGGGGTAGTAGTAGTGATCGTCGATAGGGGCAGCTGGCTCCAGGGCTCCGTCATGGTCGCATCAAAAGGATATGGGGAAAGAGAAAGAAAAAAAGAAGCAAAGCAACTATGAGTACTCATCTGAAGTACTCAGCAAGCAAGGATCTACACTACATATGCAACATTATCAAAGAAAGGCTGTATATGTGGACTGGGCTGCAGAAATGCCAGAATAGAGGGAAGGCCTAGTCCTATCGAAGACTAGCATCTTCAGCGGTCTTGCAGCATTAGAAGAGAGTAGATTAGCACAGTATAAAGTAGTAGTAGTATTAAGTATCAACCTCGGCCAGAGATCCTTTCTCGACTCCCTGCGAGAAAGCAATCCCAGAGCCCTAATATCCAAGTATCAACCTCGGCCAGAGATCCTTTCTCGACTCCCTGCGAGAAAGCAATCCCAGAGCCCTACTATCCATATCTCAACTCAAGTATCCAGTTCTAGTGGTATCGATCGGGATACAACTCCGAGCGTCCATTACCGAGGATCCAGCTATGCATAGATGTTTTCTTCCCTGCAGGGGTGCACCAACTTACCCACCAAGCTCGATTAACTCCAGCCGGACACATTTTTCTGGGTCATGCCCGGCCTCGGCCAAATGATACGCCGCAACCCGACCTAAGCTCTAAAGAGAGGTCAGCACGCCGGACTAACCTATGCACACAGGGGTCTTGGGCCTTCGCCTTGCGCGCTCTTGCACATTGCGAGGACGCCCAGAAGAAGACCTAGCCCCCTTAATACAAGCGCGGGCTTAACCAGTCCAATCCGGAGTGGGCCGCTCCTCGCTGACGTATATAGAGCTTCGGCTGATGCATACGACGCAGAGTGCCCATAGCTGTTCCCACGTGATGGTTAGTGCTATCAGGCCAAAGGCCTACTCGGATCAAATATCCAAATCGTTAGTGTATTGGTAGTGCGGTAACGAGCAGAGATTCACGATCGATGTGACCCCGTCACCCTATCTCGAGGACTTGCGGCAAGGGCTAAGATTGCCCGGCCACGCCTCGTAATTATCTCTCGGGTACCGTCCAGGTCAACCCGTCTTCCCTTCACTTGCGGGTACCCCTTAGGGCCGACCCGATGTCATCATGGTTCTGAGCTAATTCAATGTAACCGTGTGTCCAAACACCAAGGGAAACCTGAGGAATCACCCTCGATGGATTCCACCTAATGTAAACATCAAGGTGAACTTAGGAGGAATCACCCTCGAGGTTCACACTTGAGGTGTTGCACGACGGCGTCGTTATCGGGAGTGGAGAAGGAGGAATCACCCTCGATGACCACGACCAAAAACTACTCTACAGAGTTAACATCAGAAGTGCTAAATGAGGTATCACCCTCGGCACTCGATAGTAACGCTGCAGTGTCATACAGATAAAGGGGATGTGATGTGCGGTGCTTGGGCCTAGTCGTCAAGTCTTCCGATGATCCAGCGGGGCAATCGGGACAAGTGGGGTCACTGGGGTCTCTATCCAGCCTATACTAAGCAGTTTAGGATAAGCAGGTAGGTAACAATAGCAGGTTACAAAATCAGGCTATGCATCAGAAATAGGATAAACAGTAGCAGCTGCAATTTCTAATGCAAGTATAAGAGAGAAAGAATAGGCGATATCGGCATGTTCAAAAGGGGGTGCTTGCCTGGATGCTCTGCGGCAAAGGCAGGGTCGTCAGTGGTGTCGTCGGTCTTCGGAGCTGCGTCAGTCTCGAGGACTACGTCGGTACCGGGATCTACCAAGAGAGAAGAGGGGGAGGAAACAAATAAATACACAGCAATCATATGCAACACAGAGCATGCTATGCTAACGTGCAGTGCAGGGTTGCCTAAAAACATGTCTAAATCATTTTAGTTATTTTAGACTTAAAGTTGGAATTAATAACTGGTATGTATGCACTATTCATCTACCAGAAACAGGCTAAAAGTTGTGGGTTCACTTCCGTAGAGGATCCCGTCATGGAAACAGATGGCACGGTCGAATTCGTCTCGTTTTTCTGATCAACTTTCATGTATAAAGTTTTTCGATCCGAGCTACGGTTTAATTTCTATGAATTTTCAAAGATTAAAGCATTATCTGGAATTATTTATATTAACAGAAATCTATTAATACGTCAGCATTGCATCAGCATGATGTCAGCAGTTAGCTGACCCGTTGACTGGTCAAACTGACCAGTGGGTCCCACCTGTCATAGACACAGGACTAACAAGAGTTTAAATTTAACTAAACTGAGTTAATTAGCAAGTAGGCCCCACCTGTCAGTGACTAATTAGTTTAGCTAATTAAGTTTTAATTAATAAAACATTGATTAAATGGTGGGGCCTGCCTGTCAGTGGCTCTGGGCTGCCCAGTCAGCAGTTGACTGGGTCAACCCAGTCAACTGGGGCCCGTGGGGCCTACTGTCAGTCTCACAGGAGGCTGCCACGTCGGTGCCAGCTGGACGCCGGCCACCGGAGCACACCGGTGAGGCCGAACGGCGTCGAAAACTCCGGCGAGCTCGGATTTCCACTTTGGTGCATCATTTTGTGCGGGGTTTGGCTTGTTCGATCGTGCATTCTGAGCCGCGCCGTTCTGCGGTGGTCCCACGGGCCGAGGTGGTCGGAATCGCCGGCGGTGAGCACCGTAGCAGACGCCGAACTTCGGGCGCCGTCGGAGTCAGAGCTACGGTGAGCACAACGAGCGGCGAGTGGTTGCTACGGCACCTACGTGATGCGGTGAGTTCAACGAGCATAGCCGCGTGACCATTTGGTCACTGGAAGCTCACCGGCGATGAGCTTCCACGGCGGCGCGTTCGGTCATCTATGGATCCGCGGCTACGGAGCTCAACAAGGTGTGTGCGCGTGTGCGTTCATCTCCCTGGAGCTCCAGGAGCTCGGTTGCAGGCTCGAAAGCGAGCCAGGCCTGCGGTGGCCGCGGTGGCGAAGCAGAACGGCGGCGATGAGCTCGGCCATGGTGGCGTGGCCATCTACGGGCACGGCAGGAGAGGGGAAAGAGAGGGGTTACGGCGCGGTGCTCACCGTGGTTCTGTAGGTGTCAAAGCGGGCTCGGGGAAGGCTCGAAGTAGACGGCACAGCGGCGGCGATCTCCGGCGTCGGAGGACGAAGGCGAGATCGTGCGCGTCGAGGCAGGGGTTCCATCTCCGCCAAGTGACACTGGTCGACGCAGCGATCAGCGGCGGAGCAGACGGACATGGAGAGGCATCAAGGGGATGACGGTGGCCGTGGCTAGGACGGGGCCATGGCGACGGGTGCATTCAGGATCTGGGGAAAACAGGGAAGGGGAGGAGAGCGAGCGAGGGAGAGGGAGCGACAAATGGAGGAGAGCGACCAGGGGGAAGGGACGGGCGAGTCCTTATCCCCTCGGCTGTCGGTGGGCATCGCCGTGTCGACGATTCGTCGGAGCGCGCCGGCGCGGCCAAGGGCGCGGGGACACGCGCAGAGAGAGAGAGAGAGAGCGGGAGGAGGGAGAAAGAGGCCGGCTGGGCTGGGCCATGCCACTGTGCACTTAGGCCCAGTCGGTTTAGGCCTTACTTTTTTTTCCTTTTCTGTTTTTTTCTTTTTATTTAATAACAGAGAGAGGAAATGAATTATTTGGGCAGTCTATTGACTCGGGAGAAACTTGGGAAGTGTCCCATTAAATCCCTGGTGATTTTAGACACTGCCACAAAAAGTGTGGGCAAGTTTGGAATTCATTTGAATTTTTCAAAAATGAATAGGGCATTTAAAGTGCTGTTTTGGCACTGTTTTAAATGCTTAGGCCCATTTTGTGGTTGATGGTGATGTTGTTTTCCTTAACAACATTTGTTTTGTAATTTTTGCTAGATGATGAACATTTTTCCAGCAACTTTTGAGCAACTTCAAATTGCACTTTGAATTTGAACTAAATTCAGAGAAGAATTTGAAATGAGATATTAATCCATTATGATTAAGCTTTGTAAATCAAGATGACTTGGCACTGATCATAAGGGATTACTGTAGTGTGATGCTGGGGATGTTACACATTTTCCCCCAGATTGATGCCACGCGCGCTCTTCATCTCCCTAAACTTAAGCACCTCGAGCTCATTGTCGTCTACATCTCGAAGGAGGATTTGGAGCGCCTGCTCGTCGGCTGTACAGCGCTCGAGTACCTTCGTCTTCATGCAATGGATGGGTTCAGTAGCCTCCACATCACCTCAATGAATGCCCGTGCGATTTATGCGCATTGCTGGCGCCGCCCAAGGCTGTCAGTTGAGGTGTTTCACGATATGGTCACTGAGAATGCGCCTTTCCTCAAGAGATTGTATGTACTTGATAAATTAGGTCCAGCAAGAATCAGGATCATTCACGCACTGAAATTGACAGTGTTGGGCTATTCGTGTGCTGAATTCAACGAACTTGTTACTGGATCATTATCCGTTCAGGTACAATAGTCTTCTTCTTCTCCTTCTTATATATTATTGGACAACACATTTTATCTAATTTTTGTTGATCTATATGTTCGTCTGTCATCCAGAAAATGATTCCTACAAGCTTGACCCGGCCTCTGTGCACAGTGAAGATCTTGGCACTACAATCTGTCGGCCCTGATCTGGATGGAGTTGTTAGATTCCTTAGATGCTTTCCTTGCATGAAGAAGCTATACATCGAGGTGATGCTCCTTTCCTGCTAATTGATAACCACAACGGAGCTCAATTTTTTGTTACTTTTACCCATGATTACAATGACAAATGTAGAATGATTTCTAAAGGAAATTTTGAGGATTTAAATACATATATTTTTTGAGATGCTAGTGTTGTACGCATTTTATTCCTTCACTCGACATGCTTTCGTGATAAAAGTTTATCATGAAAAATTGAAGGTGGCATTTTCACTCTTTTCGTGTATTTTAGAAATCCTGCAATTCAAAGAGGCCCGAAGTGTTCAAATCTGCAGCTAGGCACTAATATGTTGTCTTCGTTTGTAGATACTAGCAGGCCCGAAAGTAGAAAATGTTGGCGAATATAACAATCCCATTGAATACCTTGATCTTCATCTCACAGAAATTACTTTTAACGAGTACCGAGGCACCACACCAGAAATTAAATTCGCCAGGTTCTTTGTTGAGAAAGCAAGGTTGCTCAAGGTAATGAGGTTTGCCCTATATTTACTGCGCATAAGTGAATGGATTGCTAAAGAGCGCAGGCGTGTACAGCTGATTGGAAAAGGCTCTGCAGAAGCTGAATTTCAGTTTGTAACTTCATATGATAGATTATTCGGAAGTCACTATATCGAGCCGCTATATGACTTCTCGGTGGCTGATCCTTTCACAGAAATAATGCATGAAAAAGATTCTGAAGAAGATGATATTTATGTGTCTAAATAGTTTGAACCTTGTAATCTTTGAATTTGGGCCTTGTAATGCTAGAACTTGAACCTTGCAACATTTATGGTATCTATTATATAACGTAATTGTATGTTTAATTTGGTCCTGTTATAAGTATATATATATATATATATATATATATATATATATATATATATATATATATATATATATATATATGTTGTTCTTCTGTACACAGAGCATAGATGTTGTGCAGACAGATCATATCACATCGCACACGGACCACACTAGGGAACCCGTCGGTGATGAATTCATCAATCGCAAACGGTTATACACCAGCAAGCTTTTGCCCACAACACACACGGCTTATTCCATCACAAACAGCTCGGATGGATCAACTGTATGTCACGTATCGCACATGCAACTCTAATCTGATTCGTGCTTGATGTCTCCGCCATCGCTCACACAGTTTGTCTTATTTGCCACGTATCACTATGCCGGCCTCTGCTCGCGTCCCTCGGCACGCTCTGCTCGCCGTTAGGCGTCGCAGTGCGCTGTGCTTGCCGTTAGTCACCGCGGCACGCTCTGCTCGCGTTCGTTGGCGCGCTCTGCTCGCGTACCTCCATGCGCTCGGCTTGTGGATAGCTTTTCCTTGCGTGTTCAACTGCTATATGCATATGTATGGTTGCTCGCCGTTGAGGCGGCCACAGAGCGCTCTGCTCGAGTCCCTGCGCGTGCGCTCTGCCAGTGGTTGGGGCCTGCGCATGATCACGTTGGGGGCCCATATGCATGCGGTTGCGCCGCGCGCGTCGCCACGATGCAGTTACGTGCAGCACGATGGAGTTACGCGCTGCAAACTAGAACTGCCATCCGGGTGTGCGGATATTCCAGGCCGTCCGACTTCCCCATTAATTCCCGCGGCCATTATAACCTTAGTCTCTTCAACCTTTCGATCTCGCCCCACAACACAACAAGCACACCCACGACGAGACATACAGAGAGGATATCTAGTAGCGCTCCAATGGAGTTCGACGAGCATAAAGTGGATACCACGCGAGGGAGACGGATCTCTCGGTGGTGTACACCATCGACCCGGCCGTGGTGGAGGACTACATCAACACCATGGAGCAGTTGCTTGCTCGAGACAAGTACAAGGTGGTCGGCATCGACCTCCAGTACACCGGCGGTCATCCCGGCAAAGATCAGAAGGTTGCCGTCGCCCAGTTGTGCGTGTGCCATCATGTCCTCATCTACCACTACTGCATGGCCACAGAGCCTTGCGACCGTTTCGCCATGTTTGTCAACAGCATCGACTACAAGTTCGCTACTGTGGAAACCTCCAACGATGTAAAAGCGCTCATGGTTACGGGCTTGGCCTGCAAGAACCTTGTTGAAATCCATGAGCACTATAGGGTCTGGGGCAGCACGAAGAAGGACTCCCTGGTTGAACTCGCCTCGGCCATCATCGACCCCTACTACGAAAAGATGAAGCAGGATGCCAACATAACAAGTCCCGTATCCTGGCATGGGGCCTGGATGCGGCAACTGGATGAACCTCACCTCAGGTTCAAGGCCAAGAGCGTGTAGACATGCTATGGGATGCACAGGCGGATCGTTGACATGAAGAAGTGCCTCGTTCCCAAAATCGACGAGGCCGGATCAAGCCACAAGCAGAGCAATAGCGGCAAGCGTCACAAGAAGTAGATGATGATCAGATGATTGTTTATCCCACTTAATTATGCATGTAATATATAGTTTACTTTGGTGTGTGGAAATATCATGTGTGTAGTAGCCACCTATGTAATTATGCATGTAATAGTTTACTTTGGTGTGTGCAATTAAATGTCATGTGTGTAGTAGCCACCTACGTAATTCGATGTTTAATTTGGTTATGCAACCATGTCCTTATAAGCGTGTATATATATATATATATATATGTTGTTGTTCTGTATGCAATCCCATCGCACAACACACATGTCTTATTAGCAGCAATCGTCTGTGTTATTATCGGTTTTTTCACACATTTCTGATTACATACCTGTTTGCCGCGTATCACACACATCTTGTTAAATTGAATCGTTTCTGTTCTCCCGGCTCAACACAAACAGTTCATACGAGTGGACTATTTGCCCTCTATCACACACACCTTGATCTGGCTGACTGTTTCTTTTGTTCCGCCTAATCACAAACAGTTCATTCGAGTGAACTGTATTCCGTCAATTGCACACACCTTGATCTGGCTGACCGTTTCTGTTGTGTTGCCTAATCACAAACAGTTACTCCGAGTGAACTGTATGCCGTATATCGCACACACTTTCATCTGGCTGCCTGTTTCTATTGTTCTGCCTCATCGCAAACAGTTCATTGGAGTGAACCGTATGCCCCTCATCGCACACGTAAGTAAAATCTGAACCGTGTTTGATGTATCCGCCATCGCAAATATTTTGCATCTTTTTTGACAGTTTTTTTACATCACCGTTTGCGATTAATGCATCGCACACAGTTTCGTCGAAGGGTCTCTGATTGTAGTGTCGCGTTAGCAGCATCCTGCAGTAGTGCGTAGATGTGAATTTTGTCTCGCGAAACAATTTTAATAATAATGCTTATAGGGGTAATTTTAATCCTAGGCCGTTTCCTGGAAATTCCTCTAATAATTATGGCAATTACTATGGTAATTCTTATAATAATAATAGGATGCCCCCTGATATTGAGAATAATATCAAGGAATTTATTAATGCTGAAAAAGTTTTCAACACTACGATAGAAGAAAAATTGAATAAGATTGATGATATGTCTAGGAGCATTGATAGAATTACACATGATGTAGAAATCTCAAGATTAAAATTTTGCACCCAAGGTTGATATCAATGAATCAATTAAAGCTTTATATGTCTCCATGGATGAGAGTAAGAAGAGAACCGCTATGCTAAGAGCTAAAAGGGAATTTTTAGAAAAGGTGATTCCGGTCGATTTTTTTCATAGTAATGTTGAAGATGTTAAAATGATTGGTGTTTCTTCTATTGATTCCTTGTTTAGTAATATTAAAATTGATGATAAGAGGACTGAAGAAGAGTCAGCTTTAGCTAGAAGGCATCCTCATAATTCGGAGGGTGAAAATCTTGATGAAAAATTTACTAAAAGTGGGTTTGGAGAGGTAAAAACTTTAACTAGTGATGTGCCCACTCTCTTGGATTACAAAGACTTTAATTATGATAGTTGTTCTTTGATTGAGTATATTTCTTTTTTGCAATCCATGCTAAATTCACCCAATGCATATGAACAAAATAAAGATTTTACTAAACATATTGTAGAAGCGATGATGAAAGCTTTAGAAGAAAAGTTAGATTAGAGATTTCAATTCCTAGAAAATTATATGATGAATGGGAACCCACCATTAAAGTCAAGATAAAAAAATTATGAGTGCAATTCACTATGTGATTTGGGTGCTAGTGTTTCCACAATTCTGAAATCTCCATGTGATGTGCTAGGTTTTACCAATTTGGAGGAGTGTTCTCTTAATTTGCACTTGGCGGATTCTACTATTAAAAAACCTTTGGGAAGAATTAATGATGTTCTTATTCTTAAAAATAGGAATTATGTGCCCATAGATTTTATTGTTCTTGATATTGATTGCAATCCGTCTTGTCCCATAGTACTTGGTAGACCGTTTTTACGAACTATAGGTGTCATGATTGATATGAAAGAAGGGAATATTAAATTTAAGTTTCCGTTAGGGAAGGGTATGGAACACTTCCCTAGAACTTTAATTAAGTCACCATATGAGTCAATCATGAGGGCAACCTATGGAGCAAAAACCAAAGATGATAATACTTGAAACTATGCATTATGCCTAGCTAGGGGCATAAAACAATAGTGCTTGTTGGGAGGCAACCCAATAGTTATCTTTTAAATTTTTGTTTTCCTTGCTGTTCTTCAATAAACATGCAATTATGCTACTGTTATGATTGTTTTTAAGTATTTTAATTAGTGTTTGTGCCAAGTAAAGCCTTTAGGATGGTTTTGGTGATAGTTGACTTGATTCTGTTGGAAAACAGAAACTTTTGTGCCCAGTTCTTGAATTTTGTAAATTCACATAAACGCGATTTTGATATGAATTTTTTACAAAAAATTTATATACAAATTTCCCACGTTTCTCTAATTTTGCAGAATTTTTGGAGTTACATAAGTATGGTCACAGTTCAGATTACTACAGACTGTTCTGTTTTTGACAGATTCTGTTTTCGTTGCATTGTGTGCTTATTTTGATGAATCTATGGATTGTATCGGGGGGTATAAGCCATGGTAGAGTTAGAATACAGTAGGTATAATGCAATAACAAAATATGAATGAGTTTGCAACAGTACTTAAAGTGGTGATTTGCTTTATTATACTAACGGATCTCACGAAGGTTTTGTTAAGTTTTGTGTGATTGAAGTTTTCAAGTTTTGGGTGAGATCACGATGGATGAAGGAATAAGGAGTGGCAAGAGCCTAAGATGGGGATGCCCAAGGCACCCCCAAGGTAATATTCAAGTACTCCCAAGCAACTAAGCTTGGGGATGCCCCGGAAGGCATCCCCTCTTTCTTCTAACGACCATCGGTAATTTTACTTGGAGCTATATTTTTATTCGTCACATATCATGAGTTCTGCTTGGAGCGTCTTGTATTATATGAGTCTTTGCTTTGTTTACTATTTAGTTTGTCACGATAATCATTTCTGAACACACTTGTTTGAGAGAGCCACACTGTCGGTGTACTAGAATAGGGGTACCCTAGTACCCCGTACTTGTGCACGGGCAGTAGTAGCATCCCGCGGCCAGGCTTGCAGGAGGATAGCCAGAGAGAAGCTCAAGATTATTAAGCCATTCAAGAACAAAGTATACAAAGCAAGAGTTAAGGCCCCGGCAAGAGGAGCTTGCCGGGAGGGACAGCTGAGGCCCAGCCTGAGGTTTGCTGTAGCAGAGTACTTGCCGCGGCAAGGTACTTGCCCCGGCAAGTCATTGGCTGCGGCAAGGTATTGGCTGCGGCAAGATAGCAGCTACGGCAAGGTACTTGCCCCGGCAAGTTACCTTGCGCGGCAAACTATGGGTTGCGGCAAGCTGTTAGGTGCGGCAAGGTCTTGCCGCGGCAAGCGTTACTGTACCACTGTGCTACTGTGCTGCTCCGGTGCCTCTGCCAGCGTGGCGCTCTGGGTCCTTCCAAGCGTGTGTGGCAGGGCACTGTGTAGACGGCGGTACACTGTAGCTAGCGGTGTAGGAGCAGGTGGGATAGGCTTTTCCCATGTCCAAGACGTCCGGGTACATGTATGTGGACAACAAAGGCATGGGCATTTAATGCCCTTGTCCCCTGCCGTCAGTGGTAGGTAGGACATGTCATCCTGGTAATAATGGCCTTACTGTAGCAACTTTCCACCTCTACCTTTACTGTTTGCCACCTGTTGGTGACCCCTTTGTGCGTATAAAAGGAGGCCCATAGGCAACGTGGAGGAGAGAGGAGGAACTGGGAGATGGAGAACTCCAGTATAGTACGCAGCTACTCGGTACTATAGCGCTCCTGGAGCTAGGACAATCATACAGATAATAAACCAAAAAGCAGGAGTAGGGTTTTACGCATCCATGCGGCCCGAACCTGGGTAAATCTCTCTCGTGCACTGTCGTGTTCTTCGCTAGATTTGCTCTTCGTGCGACCGTCTCTCCCTGCCGAACATAAAGGGGTCCTTCCCTGGGTCCCATAGGTGATCGCGGATTCGTCCCCGACATCTTTGGTGCGCCAGATAGGGGGAAGGAGGTTGTGTGAACCTAATCTAGCGATTTGCGCGTTAGTTTTTGGGCCATCCTTTGTCTTATGGCTCCAAAAAAGAAGACTTCAGCCATCGGTGCGTCTACGTCCAACCCGCCTGCTCCCATGCAGGAGGGTGCCGACGTGATTGCGGCTGCTGGGGGGACTGGAGAGCGAGAGCTCCTATTACCTCCACCTGTCCAAAACCGGGCCAGCAACGCCAATCTTGGCGCTGCTGGGTCTGGGAACGCAGCGCTGCTCGCTGCTGCTGGCCCTGCAAGCTCCAGAAACGGTGCTGCGCGTTCTGGAACGCCTGCGCCGGTTCAGACGCCGCGGCCTTCGCAAGAAGCCTGTGACAGGCAGCGTCCTGACGCCTCAGGTGCCAGGCGCTCCCTGGATAATGAACTTGCGCATCGATCTCGAGATGCGCGGGGTCACCATACGCAACAACACGTTGGCGGGGTCAAGGTGCGGTCGCCTGGGCGTGGAGATGCTCCTTCCAACACTGTTAGGAGTAGGAGCATCCCACAGTCCTCACGCCACTCGATACCTCCCTCACCAGCAGAAGCGTTGGCGCGTGCGCAGCTGCTCCTGAACTTCCCTCCACCAGCAGATAAGCTTGACGAGTGGAGGGCAACCATTCAGAGCCTTCTCAGCTTCGCTGATGCCGACCCGGTGCGCGCGGCCGACAAGAGAACTGGTGACAATGCTGTCACCAATAAGAACGGCGAGGGGGCAACAACCGTACACTCCCCACCCAGACGGCCTCGGTCGCTGACACGTCGAAACGACGCCCGTGGCGATGATTCCACGGCGTCGTCTGACCCGCGAGCTCGTCGTGACCAGCGCCTCATTCTTCAGGAACGCAGAGGAGAAGACGCTCGTACCACTATCGAGCGAAGGAGAGAAGCGCATCGTCAGTCCGACAGACGCGCAGGGCCCGCTGTTGACATGCATGCGCCAGGGGATCCTGGCGACTTGCCGTACGCGGTAAGTTGTCCAGCGTTCACCCGTGAGCTGCGGCAGGTCCAGTGGCCCAATCGCAAGGCTTTCAAGCCTGACGTGCTAGAGAAGTATGATGGCAAGACACACCCGTCGGGGTTCCTCAGCATTTACACCATTGCGGTGCAAGCTGCCGGGGGACGAGACGACAAGATTCTTGCTAACAACTTCCCGCTCGTGTTAAAGCGCAACGTCGTCTCATGGCTCATGCACTTGCCGGAGAACTCCATTTCTTCATGGGTGGACCTGTGCCATCAGTTTGTTGGTGCCTTTACTGGCGGTCATCAACCTCATGGCCAGGAGAGTGATCTTCATCTCATCCGCCAGAAGGAAGGAGAGCCCCTGCGCAAATACATTCAAAGGTTCAGCCGCGTACAGTACAACATCCCAGATGTTCACCCCGCTGCGGTTATTAGCGCGTTCCATCAGAACGTGCGTAACCGCAGGATGCGGGAGGAAATGGCGA
Organism: Thinopyrum elongatum; assembly: GCA_011799875.1. Taxonomy (NCBI): domain Eukaryota; kingdom Viridiplantae; phylum Streptophyta; class Magnoliopsida; order Poales; family Poaceae; genus Thinopyrum; species Thinopyrum elongatum. The sequence continues at coordinate 289,360,945 of CM022299.1, read as the reverse complement.
TGACCAAGGTCAGAGACATTGGCCAGCTATATGCTCTCGCCGACAAGTGTGCGTGCGCTGAAGAGGGAAGGAAACTTCCCGGTGAAGGTGTTGGCGCAGGGGGGAGCTCTGACAGCGAAGGTACCGCCCCGGCAAAGAAGGGCCGGCGGCGGAACAACAGGAAGAAAAAGGGCAAAGCTGTGCTTGCCGTCGAGCAGTCCAGCGGCAACGGCAGCGCCGACAAGGCCAAAGTCGAGGGCTCCGGCAAGGAGATTGCCGCGTGCGCCAACTGTCAGGCCTTGGCGGCTGCCGACAAGCAGGACGGCTCCGACAAGCAATATTGCAAGATCCACCGCACCAAGGGACACGATCTCCAGAACTGTCGACGAGTCGAGCAGCTTGTCGAACAGCAGAAAGCTGAGTATGAGAGGCGCGACAAGGAGAAGGCCCCAGAAGGTGCTGCCGGGTCCGGCAAGAAGCGCACTGCCCGAGGAGGGCGTCGCGGCAAGGCCAAGCAGCAGCAGAGAGACAGGCCTCCTCGTGGCCGCGACAAAGATGATGATGATGATGATCTAGATGATGAAGAATCCAGTGAGCACGAATTTCAGAAAGCCGCAGAAGTCTTGTGTGTTGACGGTGGTGCTTCGTTGCATTCTTCTCACCGCCAACTTAAACAGTGGGCACGAGAGATCAATGCGGTGGAACCATCTGTTGACGCCAGAAAGCTTCTGAAGTGGTCCGACACGCCTATCGTCTTTGACATTGAGGACCACCCTGACCGCACAACGGCGGTCGGGTGCTTGCCGATGTTGGTTTCACCAACGATCCGCAACCTCAAGGTCACGAAGATGTTAATTGACGGTGGGGCCGGCTTGAATCTGATTTCGCCCGCTGTGCTCCGGAAACTTCAAATCCCTGACGGCGAGCTTGAGGAAACTGGTACTTTCCAAGGAGTCAATCCAGGAAGGAGCAAGCCGAAAGGGAAGATCACGCTGCCAGTGACATTTGGCAGCGAGCTGAACTACCGGACCGAGAAGGTCACCTTTGACGTTGCCGATATTCCATTGCCTTATAATGGGATACTTGGCCGTCCAGCGCTCGCCAAGTTCATGGCAGCCTCTCATTTTGCCTACAACGTGTTGAAGATGCCAGGCCCAGTAAGTGTTATCACAGTTCCCTGCGACAAGAAGGATGCGCTTATTTGCGCCGACAAGATCTACCGGGAAGCAGCTGCCACAACTACCGCCAAGGCACTTGCCGCTGAAGCTCTCGGGGGGGAGAACAAGAGGAAGTCCGGCAAGAGCTCCTGTGCCCACTCCGGCAAGCGCACCTCTTCGGAGTGCTGTGCTGCCGTCGAGGACGCACCAGAGAGCTCCACCGGCAAGTGCAAAAAGAACAAAGCCGCTCCGCCGGCGACAAAGAAGGTGCCCGCCAAGGAGGACGGCACTGGTGGTTCCTTTACCATCAGTGCCACACTTGACAACAAATAGGAAAGCGCGCTCGTTGCTTTCCTGCGGGCGAATGTCGACGTGTTTGCATGGCAACCGTCCGACATCCCCGGTGTTCCCAGGAAAGTAATTGAGCACCACCTTGCTGTTTGTCCCCACACGAGGCCCGTCAAACAGAAAGCCAGAAAGCAAGCTATGGAGCGGCAAGAGTTTATTGCGGAAGAAATCAAGAAGTTGGAAGCAGCAGGCCTCGTCAGAGGAGTGCTCCATCCTACGTGGTTGGCCAATCCTGTTGTCGTGCGCAAAGCGAATGGAAAATGGAGGCTTTGTATTGATTTCACTGATGTTAATAAAGCTTGTCCCAAAGACCCATTTCCTTTGCCCCGCATAGACCAGATTGTTGACTCCACGGCAGGATGTGATTTGCTTTCATTTCTTGACGCATATTCAGGGTATCATCAAATCTTCATGGCTGAGGAAGATGAGGAAAAGACCGCATTTATCACACCCTCTGGCACATACTGTTTCGTACGTATGCCATTTGGTTTGAAAAATGCTGGTTCAACATTTGCAAGAGCCGTCCAGATTGCTTTTGAGCCTCAGCTGCACAGAAATGTGGAAGCCTATATGGACGATATAGTGGTCAAAAGCAAGGACAGGGCTACTTTGGTTCAAGATCTAGAAGAAACTTTTGTAAATCTGCGCAAGATCAACCTGAAGCTCAACCCCGAGAAGTGCGTGTTTGGAGTTCCCTCCGGCAAGCTTCTCGGGTTCTTTGTGTCTCAACGCCGAATTGAAGCCAATCCTGACAAGATCAAAGCCATTGAGCAAATTGAAGCACCGAAGCGCGTCAAGGATGTACGACGACTTGCCGGCTGTGTTGCTGCTCTCAGTAGGTTTATCTCCAAGTCAGCTGAGCGCGCCCTGCCATTTTTCAAAATCTTAAAAAAGGCAGGTCCATTGAAATGGACTCCGGAGGCGGAGGCAGCGCTGCAAGACTTGAAGAGATACCTCTCCTCTCCTCCAATACTTGTCGCACCTAAACCACAAGAGAAGTTGTTGTTGTATCTAGCGGCAACCAATCAAGTGGTTAGTGCTGCGCTGGTAGCGGAGAGAGAGGTGGATGAGGAGGCAGTAACTGCGGCAAGCACGTCCAGCGACAAGCTGGGGGCTCCCCCGACAAGTTTTGCTGCCGACAAGGATTCGTCTGCGCAGTCAGGCGAAGTGATACAAAAGAAGAAAATGGTGCAGCGCCCAGTCTACTTTGTGAGCTCTCTTCTGCAGGGAGCTAGGTCAAGGTATTCTGGTGTTCAGAAGCTGCTTTTCGGCCTTCTCATGGCCTCGAGAAAGCTGCGCCATTACTTTCAAGCACATGAAGTTACCGTCGTCACTCGCTTCCCGTTGAAAAGGATTTTGCAAAATCCAGAAGCGACAGGCAGGATTGTCGAGTGGGCGTTGGAGTTGTCGAGCTTTGGTCTCAAGTTTGAGAGTACATCAACCATACAGAGCCGAGTTTTGGCAGAGTTTGTCGCAGAATGGACACCAACGCCAGACGAAGAAATCCCAGAGACGACTCTCCCCGGCAAGGAGACAAGCAAAGAGTGGCTTATGTACTTTGATGGGGCCTTTTCGCTGCAAGGCGCCGGTGCTGGCGTACTGCTTGTCGCACCCACCGGAGAGCACCTCAAGTACGTGGTCCAAATGCACTTTCCCAAGGAACAGGCGACGAACAATACTGCAGAATATGAGGGGTTGCTTGCCGGTCTCAGGATCGCGGTAGACCTTGGGATCAAGAAGCTTATTGTCAGGGGAGATTCGCAGCTTGTCGTCAGGCAAGTGAACAAGAACTACCAATGCCCATTGATGGAAGCTTATGTAGATGAGGTGAGGAAGTTGGAGGAACGCTTTGACGGCCTACAAATGGAGCACGTCCCACGTGCTGAGAATGACATCGCCGATGGTTTGTCAAAGCGCGCCGCACTCAAATTGCCTGTGGAACCAGGCACTTTTGTGCTCCAACTAACTCAGCCATCCGTGACGCCATCAGTAGGGCAAGGCAGGAAGAGGAAGTTGGCTTCTGGCGACTACTTCCCGGCAGAGCTCCCCGAAGCCACCGGCAAGAAGGCTGCCAAAGCCAGCGCCAAAGATGCAGAGGGGCAACTTGCTCCGACAAGGCCTCACGCTCTTGTCGTTGAAGCGGGTGCTCCTAGGCAAGAGGCAAAGGGGCAACTTGCTCCGACAAGACTTCGGGTCCTTGTCGTTGAAGCAGGCGCTCCTGATCGAAGCGCTGAGGAGCAAGATGCTCCGACGAGGCCTTGGGCTTCCGTCATTGAAGCAACTGCTCCCGACGAGCTTGTTGAAGGACAGCACGCTCCAGCAGGGCCCCAGGCTCTTGTCGTTGAAGTGGCTGTTCCCACCAAGCTCGTCGGGGAACGGCCGGCTCTGGTAGAGCGACAAGCTCTTGCCGTAGGGCCTGATGTTCCCGCAGCAGAAGAAATGCCTTTAGTCCTCCTTGTCGAGCCACAGGCTCCAGCGTGGGCGCAGCAGATCGTCTGTTTCCTTCAGACAGGAGAACTTCCCGAAGAGCAGGAAGAAGCGGAGAAAGTAGCCCGACGGTCCAATATGTATCAATTTGTCGATGACATGCTGTGCAGAAAAAGACCAAACGGTGTGAAATTGAAGTGTATTCCCCGGAAAGAAGGACAGGAGCTGTTGGCGGAGATTCATGGAGGCATATGTGGTCACCACATAGGGTCAAGAGCCCTTGTTGGAAAGGCTTTCCAGCAAGGTTTCTTTTGGCCCACCGCCCTCCAGGATGCAACTGCACTAGTAACCAAGTGTGAAGCGTGCCAGTTTCATTCCAAGCAGATTCATCAGCCAGCTCAAGCTCTCCAGACAATCCCTCTCTCCTGGCCATTTTCGGTCTGGGGGCTCGACATCCTCGGCCCCTTTCCCCGTGCCACCGGGGGCTTCGAGTACTTGTATGTGGCCATCGACAAGTTTACGAAGTGGCCGGAAGTGGAAGCAGTGAGGAAGGTGACAGCACAATCAGCCATCAAGTTCTTCAAGGGAATTGTTTGTCGCTTTGGTGTTCCTAACAGGATCATCACCGACAATGGTACCCAGTTCATGAGCCACGCCTTCATGCAGTATGTCGAAGACCTTGGCGCCAAGGTCTGTTTCGCTTCTGTTGCTCACCCCCGAAGCAACGGTCAAGCTGAAAGGGCAAATGCTGAAGTGCTGCGTGGGCTCAAGACGAGAACTTTCGACAGGCTGCGCAAGTGCGGCAAGAACTGGATCGAGGAGCTGCCAGTGGTTCTTTGGTCGATCAGGACGACGCCAAATCGAGCTACTGGCCAGACGCCTTTTGCTCTAGTTTATGGAGCAGAGGCAGTTCTCCCCACGGAACTCGTATACGGGTCACCTCGAGTGCTCGCTTACGATGAGCTTGAGCAAGAGCAACTGCGGCAAGATGACGCTGTGCTCCTCGAGGAGGATCGTCTTCAGGCTGCTGTGAGAGCTGCTCGCTACCAGCAAGCTTTGCGTCGCTACCATAGCCGCAAAGTTAATGCCAGAAGTCTCGAGGAAGGCGACCTTGTTCTTCGGCGCGTTCAGTCGGCCAAGAATTCAAACAAGTTGACGCCGAAGTGGGAAGGCCCTTATCGGGTGAAACGAGTCACCAGGCCCGGCGCTGTCCACCTGGAGACCGAGGATGGCATTTCAGTGATCAATTCCTGGAACATTGAGCATCTTCGTAAGTTTTTTCCATAAGGCGCGGTTGCCGGGCCCTTCCCCGGCAACCACCTTTTGTACAAGTATTGCCGCTGTTGCATGTAATCCTTTGTACAAAGCCAGGCGCAGACCCTGTGCATAAATAAAGCTTTTGTATTTCGCAGTTTTTGACGATTTCATGTTTACTTTTATTTTGCATGATTATCTGACATACTGTGCAGTACAGCCTCCCCGGTAAGCATTAACGAGCCGCCAAGCTCCTATATCTTTATTTTCTCTTCTTTCTTTTTCTCAAAGAGACAGAAGCTTCCCTCGCGCACAAGTTTGCCAGGGGGGATGGGATAATGATATGGACCAGGCGTGGACCAGGCGTCGTTCAAAGAAACTTTGCCTTGCCGGGAAGAAGGCAGCGGCAAGCAGTGACAAGACCTTGCCGCGGAGAGATCAGCGACAAAGCTAAGTGCCAAAGTTTGTACAATCAAATTCTTTTTTATTTTCAAGGTTATTTTCCTTGAACGATACTACTCTTTGTATGGAAAACCTGTGCGCGACGGAACCTAAGCGTAATCGGTCGCGCCCTTACCTTGTTTCGAGTCCGCTCAACAACCTAAGTGGCTGCACTGAGCGAGACAAGGTTGCTTGCCGGCAGCGGCACTGCCAGCAGGCTGCTGAAGTCCCGCACCCAGCGCTCGCGGCGATGGTGCGCGCACCGGCAAGTTCCCTATAAGCGTAGGGCAAGTACACACAAAGAAAGAAATTGCTCAAGGGAGATGACATGCATTAACTTCAAAATATTGCAAGTTATATTACAAGATAAGTTGCCGCGGCTTAAACAGATTGTTCTTTAACATGTCTAGCTGCGGCAAGGAGGGAGAAGAATGGGCTCTCTAATTGCGGTGCTCGCCTTCGACTCTCTGGATTTGGTCCACCCTCTCCACGATGGGCGTGACAAGGGCCTCTAGTGGCGCGGGGTCGTATCCCTTCGGCAAGCTTTTGAAGATGTTGCTGAAGTCGACGCCCGGGTTTCTGTATGCTATCTTCACCAACAACCTCCGAAGAACTCCCCGACAAAGCCTGCGTGACTCGTCGGCCAGTTGAGCCTTGTGATTGACTTGGAGCTGTTGGAGTGCTTCTACTACTCCGTCGAAGAACTCGGCTAGCTTGACACTAGTTTGCGTGTTCTTGTCGGTGGAGTACCCGAAGTCCGGCACCTTCAGGGCAGTCAGCTCCTTGTCGATGTCCTCGGCGGCGCTGGCAAGCCTGTCTGTGAAGATCCCCACGTTATCCCTGAACTTCTTGTGGGTTTCAATAGCGTCTTGAAGCAGACCCTTTTCCTTCTGGAGCTCTGTCATTAGAAGCCCTTCGCGCTTTCTGGTGGTGTCGAGCGTCTCCTTCAGCGTGGTCAGCTTCAGCTTCAGGTCTGCTCTGGAGTCGTTGGCGGTGGCAAGCAGATTGTTCTTCTTGGCTATGGTAACTTGCATCTCCGCCAAAGTGTGGGTCACCTTTGCCCTCTCACTTTCAAGCGTTGAGAGCTTGTCACCGTTTGCCTTGAGGGCGGCCTCTAGTCTTGCCACTTTCTCCTCCGTTTCCTTCCTGTTCACTTCTGCAGCAGCGACAGCGTTGGTGGCCTCCACCAACTTGCTGGCGTACTCTTGGGCCAAGGCTTCGATTTCCTTCTGGTGTTTTTGTGCCTGCCCCTGGGTCCGCTCTGCGACAAGTCTTGCCACCTCCTCGTCTTTCTGTCGGAGGGTTTCGGCAAGTTTCCTCTTGCGCTCGGCAAGTTCTTCTTCGTGGGCATCAAGGTCCACTTTCCGCTGGTTCAGATCACCGGCCTGAGCAGACAACTCCTTGGCGGTCTCCTCCTGTTTTTGTTCAATGTCTTGCTTCATCAGGAGGAGGGCCTGCCGTTCTTCGGCCAGCTGTGCCCGCTTGGCCTCTAACGCATTAAGAGATCGCGCGCGGACGTCTGCCAAGATCTCCGCGCGCCTCAACATGTCAGCTTCGGCCTTCTCGATGAGCGCCTCCCTGGAAGCTAGCTTCTCCCGTCGGGCGCGATGAAGATTCAGCAGCTTTTGAAGCAGTTGCTCCTCTTCAGACGTGCTGCTGCTGCTGGCGCCTGGCGCATCCACAAGCTGGAGCCCGGCAGCGGCAAGGATCTCCTCGTCCACAACATCCTCCTCGGTTGGCGCTCTGGAGCCCACCGTCCAGGGGAGGCTGACGTAGACGTTCTCGCCGACCCGGATGTATTTGCTTGGCGGAGGCGAGTTGGGCGCTGCCGCCTCGTCAGTGGTTGAGGGACCCGTGGTCGGAGTAGCGCCTGGCGCTCCTGTGGCCTCAGGGCCGTCAGTACGACCACCGGCTCCCTCGCCGGCCTCCTCAGCAGCCTTCTGGGCGGCCTCAGCTTCAGCAGCCTTGGCGGCTTCATCGGTGGGCACCTTGGCGGTATTATCCTCGGCGGCCTTGCCGGCCTCTTCGGCAGCCCTGGCAGTTTCTTCGTCGGCAAGCTTGTCGGCTGCCAGCTTGTCGGCTGCCAGCTTGTCGGCCTTGGCAGCGGCGGCCTTGGCGGCCTCGTCATCGACGGCCCCTGTGGTGTTCTCCTCGGCAGAAGAGTCAATGTTCATTGGCTCCACCGAGGAGGGCTCTGCCAACCCGAGAAGTAAAGCAAAAAGAGCTTCAGGAAGAAATTCAAGAAGACAAAAGAAAGAAAGCAGAAAGAGTTTTGCGGCAAGGGAACTTACTCTTCCTCGTCGTCCTCTTCGCTGAGAGCGGAAAAATCAAAGTCCGCCTCCGTGTGAGGAGGGGGAGGAGGGGGAGCTGGGCTCCTTGGCCGCTTGGCGGGGGTAGTAGCAGCGGTCTTTGATGACCCTGCTCCAGTTGCCGGGGCCACGTGAGACGCTCCCGCAGCACCAGCCCTTTCCGCGGTCGAGCGCGTCGAACGGCGCTCCGGCGGTTGTTGAACTTCTTGCCGCTCAGCCACTTTGCCAAGCCTGCGAAGGCGTTTCCTCCTCAGAGGGGCTGGGGACTCTGACTGCGGTGGGCTTTCGGTGCCCTCCTCGGAAGAGGAGCCCTCATCCTCCGAGCTGCCTGACTCGTCGGCAGGCTGGCTTGGCCCGACATCCTTGCCGGGTGCGGCGAGCTCGCCCTTCCCAGCAAGCATCCCCTGCTCGGCAAGGATCTTCTTTTGTGCCTCGTCGAGCTCCGCCAAAGTATAACCAAAATCGCCAGCTTCCCTGGCGAGCCTGTCCTCCTCCACTCTTCGAGCAATGAATTCTATTTCTTGCTCAGTGGTGTTGCGGACGAGCCACTCCTCCTCCCGGACCTGCTTTTCGACCGTGGAGTCAAAGAATCGCCGCACGTCTTCTTCGAGCGGCACGTCCCAAGTTGCTTCAACGCTGTGCGCATTGCAGAGCGGCATCATAGCGATGATTGCACTCAATGCGGAGTTGTTGCAAAGGGGCACGATGTGCTTCGGCAGCGTGAACGCCTTGTCGCGCTTCTCTGGATCTGTCTCTTGCTTGAACAGTTCTCGCATGAAAAAGTCGTGCTGCAGAACTGTGAAGTTGTTGATCAGTCCAGGGCGCAGCCGCATGATATCGGCTGGGTTCTTCCAATCAGAGGCCGGCCTTCCTCTCTGCTGCAGAGGAGCAATGCGGCGGCGGAGGAAGTCTGCGCCAACCATCCCTATGGTGAGCCCGGCCTCCCTGAGCCGTATGATCCTGGTAGCGGCAATCTCCAGCTTTTTGTCCTGGGGATCCAGATCGCTCCAGTCTGTGCCACGTGCTGCTGGGGTCTTGCGAAGCTCATAGTATGGTGGCGGCTCGTCGTCAATGATCCAACACCATTCAGACCGGATTTCTCCCCATCTTGGGCGGAGATCCCCCTTCAGATAATGCTCCTTGGCGCCCAATCTTGAAACGAACGAGACGCCAACAGTGAGAGGCTCCCCCTTTTCAGCACGGGGAGTGAAGTAATGCCTGAACAGCGCGGTGTTGGGTGCGACGCCGACGAAGTTCTCGCACAGATGCGCAAATATTGCCATGGTGGATACGGCATTCGGTGTGAGATCCAGCAGAAGGAGATTGAAGGTGTACATGACGTCGCTGAAGAAATCCGAGTACGGTGGGCAGAGCCTGCACCAAAAGTAGCAAGCGAAGAAGGGGTACTTGCACACTTCGCTCTCGTCGGTGGCTGGGCGAACGCGGGTGGCCGGATGCGCCTTGGTCCTCGCGGCCCACATGCCTTGGAACTTGGCCTTCAGATCCGACCCCGTGAGCGTCGGAGCGAAGAGCACGTACTTCTGCCTCTTCATCTGCGCCTGGGTCTCCGTCCTTGAGGACTTCCCCGTCTTCCCCTTTTCTCCTTTGGGAGGCATGGCGAAGGCGGAGCTGAGGACCGAGGGAGATGCGGACGCGCGCGGTGGCGGAGGATTGGGAAACCGCTTTGTTTTAGAGCGGAGGAAGAAGAAGGCGGAGATTTGGAGATCGAGAATGGTGGAAGGGGTGTGTGAGTGCTTCTGCAGGTCCCTCCTTTTATGGGGAAAGATGCGGAACCATCCGCCCCTTCGTCATTCGAGATGGCTGCGCACGCTTCCCACGCTCCGCATTCAACGCGCGACGCGTGGGAGAGCGTGCAATTAAATAGCATAGGGACGTTTCGGCTTATCCCAGCCACGCGTGCCCGTGCACTGTTTGGGCCTGGCCCAACAACGCCCGGCACATTGTGTGGCCCAGGCCCGGGGGCTCCTGTCGGTGTACTAGAATAGGGGTACCCTAGTACCCCGTACTTGTGCACGGGCAGTAGTAGCATCCCGCGGCCAGGCTTGCGGGAGGACAGCAAGAGAGAAGCTCAAGATTATTAAGCCATTCAAGAACAAAGTATACAAAGCAAGAGTTAAGGCCCCGGCAAGAGGAGCTTGCCGGGAGGGACAGCTGAGGCCCAGCCTGGGCATTGCTGAAGCAGAGTACTTGCCGCGGCAAGGTACTTGCCCCGGCAAGTCATTGGCTGCGGCAAGATAGCGGCTGCGGCAAGGTACTTGCCCCGGCAAGTTACCTTGCGCGGCAAACTATGGGTTGCGCCAAGCTGTCAGGTGCGGCAAGGTCTTGCCGCGGCAAGCGTTACTGTACCACTGTGCTACTGTGCTGCTCCGGTGCCTCTGCCAGCGTGGCGCTCTGGGTCCTTCCAAGCGTGCGTGGCAGGGCACTGTGTAGACGGCGGTGCACTGTAGATAGCGGTGCAGCAGCAGGTGGGATAGGCTTTTCCCACGTCCAAGACGTCCGGGTACATGTATGTGGACAGCAAAGGCATGGGCATTTAATGCCCTTGTCCCCTGCCGTCGGTGGTAGGTAGGACATGTCATCCTGGTAATAGTGGCCTTACTGTAGCAACTTTCCACCTCTACCTTTACTGTTTGCCACCTGTTGGCGACCCCTTTGTGCGTATAAAAGGAGGCCCATAGGCAACGTGAAAGGGGGGAGGAACTGGGAAAGGGAGAACTCCAGTATTGTACGCAGCTACTCGGTACTGTAGCGCTCCTGGAGCTAGAACAATCATACAGATAATAAACCAAAAAGCAGGAGTAGGGTTTTACGCATCCGTGCGGCCCGAACCTGGGTAAATATCTCTCGTGCACTGTCGTGTTCTTCGCTAGATTTGCTCTTCGTGCGACCGTCTCTCCCTGCCGAACATAAAGGGGTCCTTCCCTGGGTCCCATAGGTGATCGCGGATTCGTCCCCGACATCTTTGGCGCGCCACTCCTCCTCCCGGACCTGCTTTTCGACCGTGGAGTCAAAGAATCGCCGCACGTCTTCTTCGAGCGGCACGTCCCAAGTTGCTTCAACGCTGTGCGCATTGCAGAACGGCATCATAGCGATGATTGCACTCAATGCGGAGTTGTTGCAAAGGGGCACGATGTGCTTCGGCAGCGTGAACGCCTTGTCGCGCTTCTCTGGATCTGTCTCTTGCTTGAACAGTTCTCGCATGAAAAAGTCGTGCTGCAGAACTGTGAAGTTGTTGATCAGTCCAGGGCGCAGCCGCATGATATCGGCTGGGTTCTTCCAATCAGAGGCCGGCCTTCCTCTCTGCTGCAGAGGAGCAATGCGGCGGCGGAGGAAGTCTGCGCCAACCATCCCTATGGTGAGCCCGGCCTCCCTGAGCCGTATGATCCTAGTAGCGGCAATCTCCAGCTTTTTGTCCTGGGGATCCAGATCGCTCCAGTCTGTGCCACGCGCTGCTGGGGTCTTGCGAAGCGCACAGTATGGTGGCGGCTCGTCGTCAATGATCCAACACCATTCAGACCGGATTTCTCCCCATCTTGGGCGGAGATCCCCCTTCAGATAATGCTCCTTGGCGCCCAATCTTGAAACGAACGAGACGCCAACAGTGAGAGGCTCCCCCTTTTCAGCACGGGGAGTGAAGTAATGCCTGAACAGCGCAGTGTTGGGTGCGACACCGATGAAGTTCTCGCACAGATGCGCAAATATTGCCATGGTGGATATGGCATTCGGTGTGAGATCCAGCAGACGGAGATTGAAGGTGTACATGACGTCGCTAAAGAAATCCGAGTACGGTGGCAGAGCCCGCACCAAAAGTAGCAAGCGAAGAAGGGGTACTTGCTCACTTCGCTCTCGTTGGTGGCTGGGCGAACGCGGGTGGCCGGATGCGCCTTGGTCCTCGCGGCCCACATGCCTTGGAACTTGGCCTTCAGATCCGCCCCCGTGAGCGTCGGAGCGAAGAGCTCGTACTTCTGCCTCTTCAACTGCGCCTGGGTCTCCGTCCTTGAGGACTTCCCCGTCTTCCCCTTTTCTCCTTTGGGAGGCATGGCGAAGGCGGAGCTGAGGACCGAGGGAGATGCGGACGCGCGCGGTGGCGGAGGATTGGGAAACCGCAAAGATGTCGGGGATGAATCCGCGATCACCTATGGGACCCAGGGAAGGACCCCTTTACGTTCGGCAGGGAGAGACGGTCGCACGAAGAGCAAATCTAGCGAAGAACACGACAGTGCACGAGAGAGATTTACCCAGGTTCGGGCCGCACGGATGCGTAAAACCCTACTCCTGCTTTTTGGTTTATTATCTGTATGATTGTTCTAGCTCCAGGAGCGCTACAGTACCGAGTAGCTGTGTACAATACTGGAGTTCTCCATCTCCCAGTTCCTCCTCTCTCCTCCACGTTGCCTATGGGCCTCCTTTTATACGCACAAAGGGGTCACCAACAGGTGGCAAACAGTAAAGGTAGAGGTGGAAAGTTGCTACAGTAAGGCCATTATTACCAGGATGACATGTCCTACCTACCACTGACGGCAGGGGACAAGGGCATTAAATGCCCATGCCTTTGCTGTCCACATACATGTACCCGGACGTCTTGGACGTGGGAAAAGCCTATCCCACCTGCTCCTGCACCGCTAGCTACAGTGTACCGCCGTCTACACAGTGCCCTGCCACACACGCTTGGAAGGACCCAGAGCGCCACGCTGGCAGAGGCACCGGAGCAGCACAGTAGCACAGTGGTACAGTAACGCTTGCCGCGGCAAGACCTTGCCGCACCTGACAGCTTGCCGCAACCCATAGTTTGCCGCGCAAGGTAACTTGCCGGGGCAAGTACCTTGCCGCAGCTGCTATCTTGCCGCAGCCAATACCTTGCCGTAGCCAATGACTTGCCGGGGCAAGTACCTTGCCGCAGCAAGTACTCTGCTACAGCAAACCTCAGGCTGGGCCTCAGCTGTCCCTCCCGGCAAGCTCCTCTTGTCGGGGCCTTAACTCTTGCTTTGTTACTTTGTTCTTGAATGGCTTAATAATCTTGAGCTTCTCTCTGGCTGTCCTCCCGCAAGCCTGGCCGCGGGATGCTACTACTGCCCGTGCACAAGTACGGGGTACTAGGGTACCCCTATTCTAGTACACCGACACACACGCAATTCATGATTTGCTAGAATACTCTATGTGCTTCACTTAAATTTTTTGAGCTAGGCAGTTGCTCTAGTACTTCACTTATATCTTTTTGAGCGTGGTGGTGGTTATATTTTAAAGAAATATACTCTCATGCTTCACTTATATTATTTTGAGAGTTAGTAAATTTTAAAGAAATGCACTCTCATGCGTCACTTACATTATTTTGAGAGTTGAAATTTTTGAAGGAATATTTATGCTCTCACGCTTCACTTAAATCTTTTTGAGAGTTAAGAATAGTAATGATAATTTGCACGAGATGTGAATTTTGTCCCAAAGTGATAGGTATCCAAGAGGGATATAATAAAGACTTTAATGAAGATCATTGGATATTATAAACTTGATTCCTTGCAATAGTTTTGCGATATGGGGATAGTAATGTGTGAGTCATGTTGGTGAGTAATTATGCTTTAGTAAGAATATTGGTGTTAAGGTTTGTGATTCCCTATGCAAGCACGAAAGTCAATAGTTATGTAATGAAGTTACATCCTACTTGTGGTGCATTATTCATTGTTAGTTATGTTTAATGCTCGTTTATGATCATTTTTGTTTTTTGGTTGGTTGCTTCTCAATCTATTTGCTAACCTTCACTTGTACTAAGTGGAAATACTGCTTATGCATCCAACTTCTTAACCCAAAGTTGTGCCAAATGAGTCTAGCATACCTACATATATGTGGTATTTCCATGCCGTTCCAAGTAAATTTGTATGTGCCAACTCTAATTTTCAAAATGAATTTCCTTTTTGTGTGCCCGTACCGGTCATGAAGCAGCAGGGGGTGGCCAATATTTTCCATGCTAGGTATGTTATTCTCAAGATGAGTGTTTATTAACTTATCATCGCACGAGAGTGTGGCAGGTAATAGGGATGTCGAGTCCTAAAATGAAAAAAAAAACTATGATAATAAATTCCTTGGAAAGTGTTGGTATGGAAGGCACCCGTGAATACAGCTAGCCATGGACTGTGGAAGAATGGTGGAAAGGAAATAAAGTTTACTTTTTGTTTTGGAACTGCCTATGATTTATCTAGCATGGAAGATATTGGGAATTCTTGGTTGTTTTCATTGACAGGAAAAGCATGCCTCTCAAAACAATTTTATCTCTCAATTTAAGCTATGAGCTCTGGCACTGATACGTCTCCAATGTATCTATAATTTTTTATTGTTCCATGTTGTTGTATTATCAATCTAGGATGTTTTATATACATTTACTAGCAACTTTATATCATTTTTTGGGACTAACCTATTGACATAGTGCCCAGTACCAGTTGCTGTTTTTTGCTTGTTTTTTACTTTACAGAATATCAATACCAAACGATGTCCAAATGCCCCGAAACTTTTTAGAGATGTTTTCTACCCAGAAGACACCCAGGGAGCCAAAGGAGCACACGGGAGGAGGTTCATGGGGCCCACTAGGCACCAGGGCACACCAGGGGCCCAGGCACGCTGATACGTCTCCATCGTATCTACTTTTCCAAACTCTTTTGCCCTTGTTTTGGACTCTAATTTGCATGATTTGAATGGAACTAACCCGGACTGACGCTGTTTTCAGCAGAATTGCCATGGTGTTATTTTTTTGCAGAAATCAAAGTTCTCGGATTGATCTGAAAATTTACGGAGAATATTTTTGGAATATATAAAAAATACTGGCGCAAGAATTAACCAGTGGGGGTCCACCCAGAGGCCACAAGCCTTGGGGGCGCGCCCCCCTGGGGCGCGCCTAGAGAACTTGTGGGCCCCCTGGACCTCCTCCGACCTAAACTCCAACTCTATATAACCCTATTCGGGGAGGAAAAAAATCAGAGAGAAGGATTCATCACGTTTTACGATACGGAGCCGCCGCCGCCTCCTGTTCTTCATCGGGAGGGTTGATCTGGAGTCCGTTTGGGGCTCCGGAGAGGGGGATTCATCGCCATCATCATCATCAACCTTCCTCCATCACCAATTTCATGATGCTCATCACCGGGAGTGAGTAATTCCATCATAGGCTTGTTGGACGATGATGGGTTGGATTAGATTTATCATGTAATTGAGTTACTTTTGTTAGGGTTTGATCCCTAGTATCCACTATGTTCTGAGATTGATGTTGCTATGACTTTGCTATGCTTAATGCTTGTCACTAGGGCCCGAGTGCCATGATTTCAGATCTGAACCTATTATGTTTTCAAGAATATATGTGAGTTATTGATTCTATCTTGCAAGTTGTAGACACCTATTACGAGTTATGATCTGCATACCCCAAGGTGACAATAATTGGGATTCTTTCCGGTGATTACCGTAGTTTGAGGAGTTCATGTATTCACTAAGTGCTAACGCTTTGGTCCGGTTCTCTATTAAAAGGAGGCCTTAATATCCCTTAGTTTCCATTAGGACCCCGCTGCCACGGGAGGGTAGGACAAAAGATGTCATGCAAGTTCTTTTCCATAAGCACGTATGACTATATACGGAATACATGCCTACATTATATTGATGAATTGGAGCTAGTTATGTTTCACCCTAGGTTATGACTGCTACATGATGAATATTATCCAACACAATTATCATTGCCGATCCAATGCCTATGAGCTTTTCACATATTGATCTTTGCTAAGTTACTTTCGTTGCTACTGCCGTTACAATCACTACAAAACTGCTACTGTTACTTTTGCCACCGTTACCGTTACTTCCATACTACTTTGCTACTAAATACTTTGCTGCAGATATTAAGTCTTTGAGGTGTGGTTGAATTGACAACTCAACTGCTAATACTCGTGAATATGCTTTGGCTCCCCTTGTGTCGAATCAATAAATTTGGGTTGAATACTCTACTCTCAAAAACTGTTGCGGTCCCCTATACTTGTGGGTTATCAAGACCTTTTTCTGGAGCCGTTGCTGGGAAGCATAGCTCTATTCTCTGAGTCACTTGGGATTTATATCTATTGATCACTATGAGGAATCTGAAAGATACCAGAACTAAGATTTTTCCCTCTACTACGAGGGGAGGTAAGGAACTGCCATCTAGCTCTGCACTTGATTCACCTTCTGTTTTGAGTAAGCTTGCAACACCTACACCTGCTATTCATTCTGATATGTTGCAAGTAATTGATGATGCTAATTCTGCTATGCATGATGCTTATGATGATACTACTACTTTGCTTGATAATATTGTGCCACTGGGTGAATTTCTTGATGAACAACTTGCTAGAGCTAAAGATATTGAGAAAGCTAAAACTGATGATATCTCTGAAACTGATGAAATTATTGAAACTGAACACTTTGAAACTCCTGCTAGACCTAGCTCTCCTAGATATGAATTGCCTATTATACCTGAGGGTTATGTTATGGATGGAGAGGTATCTAGGGACTTTCTTGCTTGTAAGGATAGGGACGATCTTAAGAAATTACTATGCAAGTGGAAAGAAAAATCATTGAATGCTAGAATGCAATATGATCCCAAGTTTGCTACTTCACCTATCTTTGTTACTGATAAGGATTATGAATTCTCTGTCAATCCTGAGTTAATTACTTTGGTTGAATCTGATCCTTTCCATGGTTATGAATCTGAAACTGTTGTGGCACATCTTACTAAATTGAATGATATAGCCACCCTGTTTGCTCATGAGGAAAAAATTCGCTACTACTATATTCTTAAGTTGTTTCCTTTCTCGTTAAAGGGTGATGCTAAGTTATGGTTTAATTCTCTTGCTCCTGGTTGTGTGCGTAGTCCCCAGGATATGATATATTACTTATCTGAAAAATATTTTCCTGCTCATAAGAAACAAGCTGCTTTACAGGAAATATTTAGCTTTGCGCAAATTGAAGAAGAGAGTCTCCCACAAGCTTGGGAGAGGCTTCTCTAGTTACTTAATGCTTTGCCTGATCATCCTCTCAAGAAAAATGAAATACTTGATATCTTTTATAATGGGCTAACCGATGCTTTTAGGGACCACCTAGATAGTTGCGCTGGTTGTGTTTTCAGGGAACGAACAGTTGAACAAGCTGAAGTACTATTGAATAATATATTGAGTAATGATAATGATTGGACTCTTCCCGAACCACCTCCTAAGCAAACTCCGAGGAAAAGAGGTATTCTATTTCTCAGTCCTAAAGATACGCAAGAGGCAAAGAAATATATGAAAGAAAAAGGCATTAAAGCTGAAGATGTTAAGAATTTACCACCTATTGAAGAAATACATAGTCTTGATAACCCTACACAGGTAGTAGAGGTAAATTCTCTCTATAGATTTGATGAAGGTGATATTCCTTATAATAAGTCTGCTAGTCAATGCTTGGATGAATTTGATAACTTTATTGTTAAACAAGAAAACTTCAATGCATATGTTAGTAGACAATTGAAACGAAATGCTTATATGCTTGGCTGCTTGGATGACTATATGTGTAGAACTGTTAATGATCTCAAGATTATTAGTAAACATGCTTCCATGGTAAAAACTCAAGTAGAACAAGTTCTCAAGGCACAAAATGATTTGTTGAATGCGATGAATAATAAGAACAATGATAATGTTGTTAGAGTTATGACTAGAGGTGGTAAAATGACTCAGGAACCTTTGTATCCTGAGGGCCATCCTAAGAGAGTAGAACAAGACTCTCAGAGAATTAATACTGATGCACCTAGTCCATCTAGAAATAAAAAGAATAATGGTAGGACTTTGCATGCTTCTAGTGAACCTGCTGTAGACACACCTGAGAATCCAAATGATATCTCTATTTCTAATGCTAAGACACAATCAGGTGATGAACATGAACCTAGTAATAATGATAATGATGATGTTCATGATGATGCTCAACCTAGTAATGATAATGACGTGGAGATAGAACCTGCTGTTGATCTTGATAACCCACAACCTAAGAATAAAAGATATGATAAGAGAGACTTCATTGCTAGGAAACATGGTAAAGAAAGAGAACCGTGGGTTCAGAAACCCATGCCCTTTCCTCCTAAACCATCCAAGAAAAAGGATGATGAGGACTTTGAGCACTTTGTTGAAATGCTTAGACCTATCCTTTTGCGTATGCATTTGACTGATATTCTGAAAATGTCTCCTTATGCTAAGTATATGAAAGATATTGTTACTAATAAAAGAAAGATACCGGAAGATGAAATTTTCACCATGCTTGCTAATTATACATTTAAGGGTGGAATACCAAAGAAACTAGAAGACCAGGAATACCAACTATTCCATGCTCCATTAAAAGAAACTATGTTAAAACTGCTTTATGTGATTTTGGAGCCGGTGTTAGTGTTATGCCTTTCTCTTTATATGGTAGACTTGAATTGAATAAGTTGACACCAACTGAAATCTCTTTGCAAATGGCCGATAAATCAACTGCTATACCCATCGGTATTTGTGAGGACGTGCCTGTCGTAGTTGCAAATGTTACTATTTTAACTGACTTTGTTATTCTTGTTATACCCGAGGACGACAGTATGTCGATTATCCTTGGTAGACCCTTTTTGAATACTGTAGGGGCTGTTATTGATAGCAACAAGGGCAATGTCAGTTTTCATGTTAATGGTAAGGAGCATACGGTACACTTGCCGAAGAAACAACCTCAAGTGAATAGTACCAATTCTATTGGAAAATTTTCAACAATTACTATTGGAGGTTTTGAATTTCCACTTCCTACTGTCAAAAAGAAATATGATATTCTTATTGTTGGGAACATTCATATCCCCTTTGAGGTAACTTAGTGTTATATGAAGGTTCTCCGGTTTCATGTCATTCGGAAGAATTTTGTTAATAAGACTTGATCAACCTTGTTACTGGATTCCTTTTGACGTGCATGAGATGGATGAATTTAGTAAACACAACTCTCTGTACCCACTCTCTACTTTCTGTTATTTAGAGTAAATAAAGCAAAAATACTATTATTTGTCAGTTTTCTGAATTATCCGTGCAATAAAAAAATGACCAGAAAATAGAAGTTCTCCAAATGCCCTGAAAATTTAGTATGATTTTTTCTAGAATATTTAAGAATTTTTGGCACTAAAAACACCTCAGGGAGGTGCACCAGTGGGCCACAAGCCCACAGGGCACACCCAACCCCCTGGGCGCGCCTACAGGGCTTGTGGGTCCCACGTGGGTCCCCCTCACTTATTCCAGCACCCATCCACTTCGTCTTCCTCCAGAAAAAATCCCACCATTGCTCAAACCCATGTTCTTGCTCATTTTGCTGCCATTTTCGATACCCTTGCTCGGAACTCCGTTTCCGAAGCTGTTTCGGGGGATTGTTCTTCAGTATGCGACTCCTCCAATGGTCCAATTAGTTTTTGTTCTAGTGCTTTATATATTGCAAATTTTTGCTGCTATGGTGACCTTGTTCTTGAGCTTGCATGTCAAATTTATATGGTCCAAAGTAGTTTTGTTGCATGATATAGCTTCTAGACACTTATGGGAGTAGTTGCTATCAATCTTGTTGAGTTTGGTTCACTTTTATTTTGAGTCAGTAAAAATTTCAGAAAATTTCAGAGGAGAGAAAAACCATGAAGAGATGGTTAAGGGGCTCTTCGAGCCGGAATTCAGAGGGAAATGAGAATGAGGAGAAGAAGAAGCCCAAGTATAACCTTCCTCGCGCCGTGGAGGTTCGGCCATGTGAATGGCCAAGCAATACATTCTTGAGGGAGGCAGAAATTTATGATGATTTCTATTATTTGGCGGAGAATGCCGGCATCACCGTTTTCCTCCAAGATAAGTGTGACCAATACCTCCTACTCACTAATACCTTCGTGCAAAATTTTCACTTTCATTCTAGGAAGGATCCTCCCATGGTAGAATTTCACTTGTATGATGTGCCCAAGCGAATGACACTTTATGATTTTTGCGATGTTTGCAAAATATCTTATGAGGGCAGCATCAGTGAGCCACGTCCTAGGGATGTGGAGGATGTCATTTATGAAATTACTGTGGGGGAAGAGAGAGGAGTGTCAGAAGCAAGAGTGGCTAGTTTACATTTTCCTGTTTTACGCTATTATTCATTATTTGCCGGGAGATGTTTGATTGGTCGTGGGGAGAGTGGAGGCCTTAGTGCCCCTGACCTTGCTATTTTGCACCATGCTTTATATTCTAATAGAACTTTTAGTTTGGGCACTATTGTTAATCGACGGTTGAACATGAACCGCTCGAAGGGTGCTATTTTTGAAGGTATCTATGCTTCATGCCTTGCTAAATATTTTGAGATACCCATTAGGCACGATGAGGAGGAGGAGATGTTGCTACCCACCAAATATTTAAACTATTCCAGTATGGTAGCACATGATTTTATTAAGAAATATGATGACAAGAGGCTCCTCTACAACCTAGTATTTAGTCAGGGTACTTGTGAGATTATTACCTTGCCTACATATTCTTTGCTCGATATTCATTCAGGCAGGTACACTATTATGCCCGAGGACATCTACAGATTTCAGGGTCTGTCACAACCCCCAGCACCTGAGCCAGCACCAGTTCTTGATCCATATCAGGAGCTAGTTTATCAGTGGGAGCCACACGAGCTCGCCAACCAGTGGAACCCTCAGGACCCTCCGCCGTATCGCGAAGAGGGTTATTTCCAGCCGTGGTCATAGACCAACTTAGGCCAAAAGCCTAAGCTTGGGGGAGTACGTATTTCTCACCGACATTACATTCATGTTCACACACTCATTTCAGTTGTCGGTGTTCATACTTTTTCATTGTGTCATCCATGTTAGTTTATTTTTCTCGCTTTCTTCTTGTGTGTTTGAAAAAGTTTGAGAAAATCCCAAAAAAAGAGTTCTCGTTTCTTTTTAGTTTTCTTTCTAGTTTATTTAGTAGTAGTATTAAAAGAAAACCCAAAAAGATTTCTCATTCTTCTTTTACTTGTTGGGAGCTTTCCCGTGTAAATAGTTTTTCTCGTTTTCGTTTTACTTTCTTCAGAAAAACAAAAACTTCAAAAATGTTGAGTGGCTCTCATATGCATTATTGTTGATCTAACAAAGAGCCCATATTACCTTGTCTTCTCCTTTGAATAAATGTTTGCAGATTCCAGCTTAGTCCAATGCACGTGCACTCTTATTATTATTCACATCGTTCGATCGTGCAAGTGAAAGGCAATAATGATGATATATGATGGAATGATTGAGACGGAGAAAAGCTGGTACGAACTCGACCTATTTTGTTTTTGTAAATATGATTAGCTCATCATTCCTGATTCAGCCTATTATGAATGAAACATGTTTGCAATGACAATTAGAGATTATAGTTGCTCATGCCATGCTTAATTAGCTAGGAGTGTATAATGGTTTGTCTTGTGTGCCAACATGCATTTGAAAATGGTTATGATGTAGTATGATAGGATGGTATCCTCCTTTGAATGATTTACGTGGCTTGACTTGGCACATGTTCACGCATGTAGTTGAATCAAAATCAACATAGCCTCCATGATATTTATGTTCATGGTGATTTATATCCTACTCATGCTTGCATTCAATGTTGGTTAATCTCAATGCATGTTTATGATCATTGTCGCTCTCTAGTTGGTCGCTCCTCAATCTTTTGCTAGCCTTCACTTGTACTAAGCGGGAATATTGCTTGTGCATCCACTTTCTTAAACCCAAAGTTGTTCCATATGAGTCCACCATACCTACCTATATGCGGTATTTACCTGCCGTTCCAAGTAAATTTGCATGTGCCAAACTCTAAACCTTCAAATAATAATCTATTTTGTATGCCCAAATCGCTCATGTAACGACTGGGGGCTGTCAGTATCTTCCATGCTAGGTGGGTTATTCTCATGATGAGTGTTTATTCACTTGTCATTCATGAGAAAGTGGCTGGTAATCGGGATGCCCAGTTCCATGCTCGAAATCAAATCAAAATATAATCATAAAACAAAACTCCCCCAGGATTGTTGTTGGTATGGATGGTACCCGTGGATTCGGCTAGCCGTGGAGTGTGATTGTTGGTGGAGGGGGAGTAAAAACTTTACCATTCTGTTTGGGAACCGCCTATAATGTATCTAGCATGGAAGATAGTGAGATCTCTTGGTTGTTATGTTGACAATGAAAGCATACCGCTCAAAATTATATTTATCTTTGTTTTAAAAGCTCCGAACTCTGGCACCTCTACAAATCCCTGCTTCCCTCTGTGAAGGACCTATCTATTTACTTTTATTTTTCAGTCATCATCTTCTTATAAAAAGCACCAGCTGGAGAGCACCACTGTCATTTGTATGCTTTGTTATTAATTGATGTTGAGTATGAGTGTGTCTGGATCTCTTTTGCCATGAATTATAATGTCTAGTCAGTCCTTAATCTTCAGGGGTGCTCTGCATTTATGTTTTGCGGTCTCAGAAAGGGCTAGCGAGATACCATTTTGTCATACTATATCATGATTGTTTTGAAAAAGTGTTGTCATCTGAGATTTATTATTATTGCTCGCTAGTTGATTATGCCATTGATATGAGTAAATGTGAGACCTAAATGTTATTGTGAATATGGTTAGTTCGTAATCTTTGCTGAAAACCTGAATACTGGCTATACATATTTTCAACAACAAGATCAAACAGACTTTGTAAAAGTTTTTCTTTGTCACTTTCAGTTTGTCAACTGAATTGCCTGAGGACAAGCAATGGGTTAAGCTTGGGGGAGTTGATACGTCTCCATCATATCTACTTTTCCAAACTCTTTTGCCCTTGTTTTGGACTATAATTTGCATGATTTGATTGGAATGTAATTTGCATGATTTGAATGGAACTAACCCGGACTGACGCTGTTTTCAGCAGAATTTCCATGGTATTATTTTTGTGCAGAAATCAAAGTTCTCGGATTGACCTGAAAATTTACGGAGAATATTTTTGGAATATAAAATAAATACTGGCGTAAGAATTAACCAGAGGGGGTCCACCCAGAGGCCACTGATGACCCACAAGTATAGGGGATCTATTGTAGTCCTTTCGATAAGTAAGAGTGTCGAACCCAACGAGGAGCAGAAGGAAATGACAAGCGGTTTTCAGCAAGATATTCTCTGCAAGCACTGAAATTATCGGTAACAGATAGTTGTGTGATAAGATAATTCATAACGGGTAACAAGTAACAAAAGTAAACAAGGTGCAGCAAGGTGGCCCAATCCTTTTTGTAGCAAAGGACAAGCCTGGACGAACTCTTATATAAAGCAAAGCGCTCCCGAGGACACATGGGAATTGTTGTCAAGCTAGTTTTCATCATGCTCATATGATTCACGTTCATTACTTTGATAATTTGATATCTGGGTGGACCGGTGCTTGGGTGCTGCCCTTCCTTGGACAAGCCTCCCACTTATGATTAACCCCTCTCGCAAGCATCTGCAACTATGAAAGAAGAATTAAGATAAATCTAACCATAGCATGAAACATATGGGTCCAAATCAGCCCCTTACGAAGCAACGCATAAACTAGGGTTTAAGCTTCTGTCACTCTAGCAACCCATCATATACTTATTACTTCCCAATGCCTTCCCCTAGGCCCAAATCATGGTGAAGTGTCATGTAGTCGACGTTCACATAACACCACTAGAGGAAAGACAACATACATCTCATCAAAATATCGAACGAATACCAAATTCACATGATTACTTATAACAAGACTTCTCCCATGTCCTCAGGAACAAATGTAATTACTCACAAAGCATATTCATGTTCATAATCAGAGGAGTATTAATTATCATTAAGGATCTAAACATATGATCTTCCACCGAATAAACCAACTAGCATCAACTACAAGGAGTAATCAACACTACTAGCAACCCATAGGTACCAATCTGAGGTTCTGAGACAAAGATCGGATACAAGAGATGAACTAGGGTTTGAGAGTAGATGGTGCTGGTGAAGATGTTGATAGATTGACCCCCTCTCGATGAGAGGATCGTTGGTGATGACGATGGCTTCGATTTCCCCCTCCCGGAGGGAAGTTTCCCCTGCAGAACAGCTCCGCCGGAGCCCTAGATTGGTTCTGCCCAAGTTCCTCCTCGAGACGGCGGCGCTTCATCCCGAAAGCTTTCTTCTTCTTTTCAGGGCAAAAGACACCATATATTAGAAGATGGGCCTCAGGGGACTGCCAGGGGGGCCACAATACCGGAGGGCGCGCCCTCCACCCTTGTGGATGGCAGGTGGCCCCCCTCTGGTGCTTTCTTCGCCCAATATTTTTTATTAATTCCAAAATGACTCTCCATGAAGTTTCAGGACTTTTGGAGTTGTGCAGCATAGGTCTCTAATATTTGCTCCTTTTCCAGTCTAGAATTACAGCTGCCGGCATTCTCCCTCTTCATGTAAACTGTAACACCCCCGGTGGTTAACTACAGTAATCACCCTTTTGATTATGCCATGTCATCATGTTTAACAGTGCATGATCATCATTAACATCGTATTGCATTTCAACTCCTAACTCAAATCCAAATTTAAATGAAAGTGGAAAATAAAAGTTGTCCAACATAGAAACTAAATTGTTCATTAAATAGCAAATAAATCAGAGACAATTCTAAAATTGAAACCAACATCATTGGAGTTGGGTAAGTGACTCAAACATCCCCAAACAGTGACTAAAGACAATATTTAATTACCTTTTATTTAATCTAAAATAAATATGAAAATATATTTACCCCAAACTAGTTTTTGGTGGTAGGATATATTGTGCTATGATTTGTGGGCCAACTCTCATATTTTACAAAAGTGTTTTGAAATAAAAACAAAAGCCTAAACAGAAACTAAAAAGAGAAAACAGAAAAGAAATTAGAAAAAGAAAAAGAGAAAGAAGCCCACCGCTGCCTGGGCCGCGAGTGCACAGTGCGGCCCGACCCACCTAGCTCTTCCCCTACCCCGCACTGCTCACCCGCGCTGCCTCGTTGTCGAACACCTGACGCGCGCACGCACGCCCGCGCCCCGGCCCCCCCTCTCCCGCTCGACAGCGCGCGCTCTCGCTCGCCGTGGATAAAGGGCAGCGCCCAGCGCTCCCCCGGCCCCCCCTGGCCACTCCTCAACTCTTCCCTCTCTGCTTCCCCCTCACCCAAGCGCCAACGACGCCATGGCTCCGGCATAGCCATGGCCACCGCGCCCCATACGCCTCCCCAACGTGTCCCTGAGCTTCACTGGCGGCCTCTACTTCGCCTGCGCCGACTGGACCGAGCCGAGGACCCCGGCATCGTCCCCAACTCCGTCGTCTTCAACCTGCGGCCGCCCACATCGCCGCCGCCGATTCGCCGCCGTCGACACCTCCCCGAGCCCGCTGCCACTTCCCTACGGCTCACCGTGAGCCTCTGCTTCCTCCCCGCTCTCTCTCGTCGCTGCTAGCTAGCCGTGGGCGCCGCCCCCTTCGTCACCGAACCCACCGCCGCCTGTGCACGTCGCCGACGTGTCCCCGACGACCTTTGGGCCCCGTGCCCGTGACCATCGCACTCACTGCACCGCGAAGGCCACGCCTAGCCTCTAGGCTCGCTCGCACGCGCGCTGCAACGCCGTTTGCCGTCTCGCCCGAACGCCGCCGTCCGCCATTGCCGTCGCAGCGCTCGTCTCCGACTGCCCCGCCTCGTGCTAGTGCCCTAGATCGACGCGGCGTCGTCTCCCCGTTCGAATGCCGCCAACCGCATCGCAAATGATGCCCTGTGCGCCGTTTCCGAGCTCGCCGGAGTTGAGCCACCGCGTCGGGGCTCGCCGGAGAGCTCCAGCGGCCGGCGCTGACCTGGCCCTGATGGGCCCCGCTCCTGGGCCACTGACTGTGGGGCCCCGCGGGCCCTAGTTGACCTGTTGACCAGGTCAACAGCTGACGTGGCCGCCCTGTCTCGCTGACATGCGGGCCCCACTCGGTTAAACTGATTTAATTAACTAGAAAATCTGTTAATTAGTTAATTAATTAGTTTAAACACTAATCAGTCACTGACTGCTGGGGCCCACCCACTAAATAACCCAGTTAGTTAATTTTAACCCCACTGTTAATGTCACAGTCTATGACATGTGGGCCCCACTGGTCAGGTTTGACCCTGGTCAGCCGACCGTTGACTGCTGACGTCAGCATTACGTCACAGTGACGTCACCCTGCTACTGTTTCGGATAATGTTGATTTAAATAATTAAATAAATTCCTGAAATTAATAAAAACTTTAGAAAATCATGTCTTTTAATCCGTAACTCCGATCGAAAAACTTTATACATGAAAATTGCTCAGAACGACGAGACGAATCCGAACACGCGGTCCGTTCGTCCGCCACACATCCCTAACTATCCGAACATGCAACCGTTCCCCTCCGGTCATCTGTCTGACAAATGTCCGGAACCGGGAAAACATTCCCGGATGAATCCCACCTTCGCCAGTATCACCCGGCACTGCGTTAGATCACCTCCGTCACCGCATATTGCCATGTTATGCTTTGTGCTGCACTTGTTCGCTGAGTATTTATACTGTTTCCTCCCCCTCTTCTCTCTCGGTAGCCCCCGACACCGACGTCGTCCCCGAGGCTGACGCAGCTCCGGAGACCGAAGACACCGTTGACGACCTTGCCCTTGCCGCCGAGCAACCAGGCAAGCCCCCTCCTTTGATCATCCCGATATCGCCCATTCTATTTCTCATGCTTGCATTAGAATTGCTGCTGCTACTGCTTTACCTATTCTGATGCATAGCCTATTTACTGTAACCTGCTGTTGATAATTACCTGCATATCCTAAACTGCTTAGTATAGGCTGGGTAGAGACCTATTAGTGACCCCACTTATCCCGACTGCCGCGCTGGATCGTCAGAAGACCCGATCAACGGGATTGAAGACCAGGCCCCGACACCGCACTTCACCCCCTTAGTTGTAACGACACTGCAGCGTTACTATCGAGTGCCGAGGGTGAAACCTCTTGTAGCACTTTTGATGTTAACTATGTAGAGTAGCTATTCGGTCGTGGTCATCGAGGGTGATTCCTCCTTCCCCACTTCCGGTAACAACGCTGTCGTGCAACACATCAAGTGTGAACCCATCGAGGGTGATTCCTCCGAGTTCACCTTGACAGATACATCAAGTGGGAATTCAATGAGGGTGATACCTCGGATTCCTTTGATGTTATGGACACACGGATACTTAGACTTTACACTGTTACTTGGAAGGCGGGTCGACCCTGAGGGGTACCCGCGTGTATTGTGAAGGCGGGTTGCCTGTATGGTGCCCGAGTGATGAATACGAGGCGCGGCCGGGCATTCTTAACCCTTGCAGCAAGTCCTCGAGACGGGGCGACGGGGTCACATCTTTCGTGAGTCTCTGCTCGTTACCGCAAGCCCAAGGTACTAACGATTTGGATATTTGATCCGAGCAGGCCTCTGGCCTAATAGCACTAACCATCACGTGGGCATAGTATGGGCGTTCTGCATCGTATGCATCAGCCGAAAGCTCTGTCAGACGTCCAGTTCAGCATGGCGGCACGGTCGTATCCACCCTGTGCGCAACGACCCGGAGGGCGAGGGGCGATGGCCAAGACCCCCTTGCGCTTAGGATGTAGACCAGCGGGGACCTCTCTGCTGAGCTGTAGGTAGGGTTGTGATGTGTCATTTGGCCGAGGCCGGGCATGACCCAGGAAAGTGTGTCCGGCCGGAGTTAATCGAGCGTGTTGGGTAAGTTGGTGCACCCCTGCAGGGAAGAAAACTTCTATCGATAGCCTGTCCTACGGTAAAGGACACTCGGAGTTGTATCCTGATTGATACAGTTTAGAACTGGATACTTGGATACTATGGCTCTGGGATTGCTTCTCGCAGGGAGTCGAGAAGAGATCTCCGGACGAGGTTGATGACTGTATGGCTCTGGGATTGCTTTCTCGCAGGGAGTCGAGAAAGGATCTCTGGGAGAGGATGAGACTTAATGATACTGCTTCTTTATATTGATCTGTTCTGCACTCTTCTAATGCTGCAAGACCTCTGAAGATGCTAGTCTTCGATAGGACTAGGCCTCCTCTTTATTCTGGCATTTCTGCAGCCCAGTCCACATATACAGCCTCCCCTTGGAAATGTTGCATATGTAGTGTAGATCCTTGCTTGCTGAGTACTTCTAAGTACTCACGGTTGCTTTGTTTTCCTTTTATCCCCTTATCAGTTTGTCGTGACCAAGATGACGGAGCCCCCTGAGACAGATGCCCCGTCGATCGACTACTACTACTACCCAGAGGATGGATACTTCTACGAGTTGACTGACGACCAGGAGTAGGATCGGAGGGTACCAGGCAGGAGGCCTGCGCCTTTCGATCGTAGTGTTTTATTTTGCCCCGCCTTTCTAAAGGCCCTTCTGTTTTTGTTTAATATCTGTACTCAGATATCTGATGCTTCCGCTGACGCTTGTACGCAAGCTTATGTATTCGAGCCCTCGAGGCCCCTGGCTTGTAATATAAAGCTTGTATGACTTTATTTATGTTTTAGAGTTGTGTTGTGATATCTTCTCGTGAGTCCTTAGGCTTGATCGTGTGCATTTGCGTGTATGATTAGTGCACGATTGAGCCGGGGGCGTCACATAAACCTTGTAAATTAAGAGAGAAAAGGCATAAGTATTGTGATATAATGTGTAATAACTGCCCATAATGCAATAAATATCAACATAAAAGCATGATGCAAAATGGACGTATCAACTCCCCCAAGCTTAGACCTCGCTTGTCCTCAAGGGAAAGCCGAAATCGAAAAATATGTCCACATGTTTAGAGATAGAGGTGTCGATAAAAATAAAATACGAACATGAGGGCATCATGATCATCTTTAGAACATCAACATATATTGTCATATAATTTCTTATGCTCAAGTAACAATTCATTCACAATGTAAAGTATGAATCAGAAACTTTATTGAAAACTAACAAACTATGATCTCAGTCATTGAAGCAATTGTAATTTATCATAACATCGGAAAGAGTCAATATAAGAGCTTTTCAGCAAGTCCACATACTCAACTATCATTTAGTCTTTCACAATTGCTAACACTCACGTGATACTTATGAGTTCAAAGCTTCAATCAAACATAGATAAAGATAGGGGCTTATAGTTTCGCCTCCCAACCTTTTACCTCAAGGGTAATGTCAACAATAATACTTTATGATAACCTACATCCGAGTGGATATATATATATATCTAGATCTTTCTCCAACACATAGTGCTTGCCAAAGGAAAAAAAGTGTAAAAAGGAAAGGTGAAGATCACCATGACTCTTGTATAATGGTAGAAGATAAAAGTAAAAGATAGGCCCTTCGCAGAGGGAAGCAGAGGTTGTCATGCGCTTTTATGGTTGGATGCACAAAATCTTAATGCAAAAGAACGTCACTTTATATTGCCACTTGTGATAAAGAACTTTATTATGCAGTCCGTCGCTTTTATTTCTTCCATATCACAAGTTCGCATAAAGCTTATTTTCTTCACACTAATAGATCATACATATTTAGAGAGCAATTTTTATTGCTTGCACCGATGACAACTTACTTGAAGGATCTTACTCAATCCATAGGTAGGTATGGTGGACTCTCATGGCAAAACTGGGTTTAAGGGATATTTGGATGCACAAGTAGTATCTCTACTTGGTGCAAAGGATTTTGGCTAGCATGAGGGAAAAGCAAGCTCAACATGTTGGAGGATCCATGACAATATAACTTCTATTTGGATATAAGAAAACATAACCCATTATGTTGTCTTCCTTGTCCAACATCAACTTTTTAACATGTCATATTTTAATGAGTGCTCACAATTACAAAAGATGTCCAAGATAGTATATTTATATGTGAAACCTCTCTTTCTTTATTACTTCCTATTAATTGCAACAATGACCAAAACTATGTTTGTCAACTCTCAACAAATTTATTCATCATACTCTTTATATGTGAAGTCATTACTCTCCATAAGATCAATATATGATCTTTTTATTTCTTTTTATTCCTTTCTTTTATTTAATTCCCTCAAGATCATAGCAAGAAAGCAAAGCCCTCAACTCAAAACTACTCTTTATTATATATAACTCACGGACTCGATTACATAGATAGAGATCAAAACAAAACTCAAAGCTAGATCATACTAAAACTTTATTGTACTAGATCAAGATATAACCAAAAGGATTGAACTAAGAAAAACAATAAAGGTAAAAGTGTGATGGTGATACGATACCGGGGCACCTCCCCCAAGCTTGGCAGTTGCCAAGGGGAGTGCCCATACCCATGTATTTATGTCTCTTTCTTCGGAGGTGGTGATGTGATATTCTTGGCGATGATGCCCCTTAGGATGCGATTATCCTCCTCGAGCTTGTTATTTTGCTGCTTATGATCCATTATTTCCTTGTGAAGTTTACCCGTGACGGCTAGAGCTCCCATCACCCATGGATGTTTCATAGCTGCGGGGGAAAACACAACACTCTTTTTCATATTTTCATAAGAGAGAAATCTAGCATTGGGAGGAATTACCGAATTTGGAATTTCTGAGCTCTGAAGTTCCTCCAGCATGAATCTAGCTTGAAGATGAGAGGTAACTTCTTGATCCTCCTCCATGGCATCCACCCTTTTCAAGTCAGCCTCCATCTCTTCCTCCGTTGATTGCCCGAAGTGGTCAGCTTCGCTGTTTGCTCTTGGCCCTGGTGTCGGATGAGAGACACGGCTCTCTCCGACCGACTCTTGCAAAGACATCTTGCTCTAAATCTGCTGCAGAAACAGCTCAAAACAAAATAGGAGATATTGTCGTGGTACGGTGGTCAAAATCTTTGGGAGATTATATAATGAATTTTTATCGACCGAAAGAAGTATCGTGCAAGAAAAAGGAATCCGGAGGGCACACGAGGTGGCCACAAGGTAGGGGGGCGCGCCCAGGGGGGTAGGGCGCGCCCTCCACCCTTGTGGTCGCCTCTTGTCTCTTTCAGACTACTTTTAATTTTCCTAATTTTTTAAATATTCCAAAACAGAGAAAAATTATCATTGGAAATGTTTTGGAGTCGGTTTACTTACCGTACCACATACCTATTTCTTTTTGGAGTCTGAAACATTCTGGAAAGTGTCCCTTATGTACTCCTCCGGTGTTACGGTGTCAATTATATTGGTCTCAACATTTATGGGAGTACCTAAGATATAATGTTTGATTCTTTGACCATTTACCACCTTCGGATTTGTACCTTCGGCGTTGTTGATTTTTATGGCACCGGAACAATAGACCTCCTCGATAATGTAAGGACCTTCCCATTTAGAGAGAAGCTTTCCTGCAAAAAATCTTAAACGAGAGTTGTATAGCAAAACGTGATCACCTACATTAAACTCGCGCTTTTGTATCCTTTTGTCATGCCATCTTATAACTTTTTCTTTAAACAACTTGGCATTCTCATAGGCTTGGGTTCTCCATTCATCAAGCGAGCTTATGTCAAATAACCTCTTCTCACCGGCAAGTTTGAAATCATAGTTGAGCTCTTTAATAGCCCAATATGCCTTATGTTCTAGTTCAAGAGGTAAGTGACATGCTTTTCCATAAACCATTTTATATGGAGACATACCCATAGGGTTTTTATAAGCAGTTCTATAAGCCCATAATGCATCATCAAGTTTCTTAGACCAATTATTTCTAGATCTATTAACAGTCTTTTGCAAAATCAATTTAATCTCTCTATTGCTCAAATCTACTTGACCGCTAGATTGAGGATGATATGGAGATGCAATTCTATGGTTAACATCATACTTAGCAAGCAATTTACAAAAAGCACCATGAATAAAATGTGAACCACCATCAGTCATTAAATATCTAGGGACTCCAAACCTCGGAAAAATAACTTCTTTAAGCATTTTAATAGAAGTGTTATGATCAGCACTACTAGTTGGAATAGCTTCTACCCACTTAGTAACATAATCAACAGCAACTAAAATATGTGTATACCCATTAGAGGAAGGAAAAGGTCCCATATAATCAAAGCCCCATACATCAAATGGTTCAATAACAAGTGAATAATTCATAGGCATTTCCTGACGTCTACTAATATTACCAATTCTTTGACATTCATCACAAGACGAGACAAACTTACGAGCATCCTTGAAGAGAGTAGGCCAATAAAAACCAGATTGCAATACCTTATGTGCAGTTCGATCTCCAGCGTGATGTCCTCCGTAAGACTCGGAGTGGCACTTGCGTAGGATCTGTTCCTGTTCATGCTCAGGTACACAATGTCTAATAACACCATCTACTCCTTCTTTATAAAGGTGTGGGTCATCCCAAAAGTAATGTCTTAAATCATAGAAAAACTTTTTCTTTTGCTGGCATGTGAAACTAGGTGGTATAAATTTAGCAATAATGTAATTAGCATAATCAGCATACCATGGAGTATTACGGGAAGCATTTATGACAGCTAATTGTTCATCAGGAAAGCTATCATCAATAGGCAGTGGGTCATCAAGAACATTCTCTAACCTAGACAAGTTGTCTGCAACGGGGTTCTCAGCTCCCTTTCTATCAATAATATGCAAATCAAATTCTTGTAGCAAGAGAACCCATCTAATAAGTCAAGGTTTAGCATCTTTCTTTTCCATAAGATATTTAATAGCAACATGATCAGTGTGAACAGTTACTTTGGAATCAACAATATAAGATCTAAACATATCACAAGCAAAGACAACTGCTAAAAATTCTTT
The DNA here is from genome assembly GCA_011799875.1 of Thinopyrum elongatum. Taxonomy (NCBI): domain Eukaryota; kingdom Viridiplantae; phylum Streptophyta; class Magnoliopsida; order Poales; family Poaceae; genus Thinopyrum; species Thinopyrum elongatum. The sequence goes on along the minus strand of CM022299.1, from coordinate 289,328,280 downwards.
TTCAGTAGTAGCATAATTTCTCTGGGCACTGTCTAGAGTTTTACTAGCATAATGAATAACATTCAATTTCTTATCAACTCTTTGCCCTAGAACAACACCAACAGCATAATCACTAGCATCACACATAATTTCAAAGGGTAAATTCCAATCAGGTGGCTGAACAATAGGTGCAGAGATCAAGGCTTTCTTAAGTATTTCAAATACTTCTACACAATCATCATCAAAAACAAAAGGAGCATCTTTTTGCAAGAGATTAGTTAGAGGCCTAGAAATTTTAGAGAAGTCTTTAATAAACCTCCTATAGAAACCAGCATGACCAAGGAAACTTCTTATACCATTGATATCTTTAGGACACGGCATCTTTTCAATAGCATCTACTTTAGCTTTATCAACTTCAATACCTCTTTCAGAAATTTTATGCCCCAAGACAATACCTTCATTAACCATAAAGTGGCACTTCTCCCAATTCAAGATAAGATTAGTTTCTTCACATCTCTGCAAAACTCGCTCAAGGTTGCTTAAGCAATCATCAAAAGAAGTTCCGTAAACGGAGAAATCATCCATGAAAACCTCAACAATCTTTTCACAAAAATCAGAGAATATAGCAGTCATACATCTTTGAAAGGTAGCAGGTGCATTGCATAAACCAAAAGGCATACGTCTATAAGCAAAGGTACCGAAAGGGCAAGTAAAAGTGGTCTTTTCCTGATCATCTTTTAACACAGGTATTTGAGAAAAACCAGAATAACCATCTAGAAAGCAAAAATGTGTATGTTTGGATAGTCTTTCTAGCATTTGATCAATAAAAGGTAGAGGGTAATGATCTTTTCTAGTAGCTTTATTTAATTTGCAAAAATCAATTACCATTCTATAACCTGTAACAATTCTTTGTGGAATCAATTCATTCTTATCATTAGGAACAACAGTAATACCTCCCTTCTTAGGGACACAATGAACAGGACTTACCCACTTACTATCAGCAATAGGATAAATTATACCTGCCTCCAGAAGCTTTAGTATTTCATTTCTTACCACTTCTTTCATCTTAGGATTTAACCGTCATTGGTGATCTACAACTGGTTTAGCATCAGGCTCCAAATTAATTTTGTGCTGACATAGAGTGCGACTAATGCCCTTAAGATCATCAAGAGTATATCCAATAGCGGCACGGTGCTTCTTCAGAGTTTTTAATAATTTCTTTTCTTCATGCTCTGAAAGGTTAGTACTAATAATAATAGGATATATCTTCTTTTCATCAAGATAAGCATATTTCAAAGTATCAGGTAATTGTTTAAGCTCAAACACGGGATCTCCCTTGGGTGGAGGAGGATCCCCAAGGATTTCAACAGGTAAGTTGTGTTTCAAAATAGGCCCTTGATTAAAGAATATTTCATTTATTTCCCTTGTTTCATTCATAAACATATCATTTTCATGGTCTAGCAAATATTGTTCTAAAGGATCAGTAGGAGGCACGAAAATAGAAGCAAGACCAATAATTTCATCCTTACTAGGCAATTCTTTATCATGGGGTTGTCTACGAAATTTAGAGAAATTAAAATCATGAGACATATCCCCTAAACCGATAGTAATAATATCTTTCTCGCAATCTATCTTAGCATTAACAGTATTCAAGAAAGGTCTACCAAATATAATGGGACAAAAGTCATCTTGTGGGGAAGCAAGAACAAGAAAATCAGTAGGGTATTTTATTTTCCCACACAAGACTTCAACATCTCTAACAATCCCAATTGGTGAAATAGTATCTCTATTGGCAAGCTTAATAGTAACATCAATATCTTCTATCTCAGCAGGTGCAATATCATTCATAATTTCTTTATATAAAGTAAAAGGAATTGCACTCACACTAGCACCCACATCACATAAGCCATGATAACAATGATCTCCTATTTTAACTGAGACAATAGGCATGCCAACAACAGGTCTATGTTTATCTTTACTATCGGGTTTAGCAATTCTAGCAGCTTCATCACAGAAATAAATAACATGCCCATCAATATTATCAACCAAGAGATCTTTAACCATAGCAATACTAGGTTCAACTTTAATTTGTTCAGAAGGTGTAGGTGTTCTAGTATAACTCTTACGAACCACAGTTGAAGCTTTAGCATGATCCTTTATTCTAACAGGAAAAGGTGGTTTCTCAATATAAGCAGTAGGAACAACAGGATCAACATTATAAGTAATAGTTTCTTCTTCAACTTTAATAGGTTCAACTATTTTAGCTTCAATGGGAGGATGATATTTAAACCACTTCTCCTTAGGGAGATCAACATGAGTAGCAAATGATTCATAGAAAGAAGCTACTATCTCAGAGTCAAGTCCATATTTAGTGCTAAAATCACGAAAAGCATCCGTATCCATAAAAGATTTAACACAATCAAACTTAAGGTTTATACCTAACTCCTTACCTTCGTCGAGTTCCCAATCTTTAGAGTTGCATTTAATTCTTTCCAATAAATCCCATATGAATTCAATATCCTTCTTCATAAAAGAACCAGTACAAGAAGTATCGAGCATGGATCGATCATTATGAGAAAGCCGAGCATAAAATTTTTGAATAATAATTTCTCTTGAGAGCTCATGATTGGGGCATGAATATAACATTGACTTAAGCCTCCCCCAAGCTTGGGCGATACTTTCTCCTTCACGAGGCCAAAAATTATATATATAATTTCGATCATGATGAACCAGATGCATAGGATAAAACTTCTGATGAAATTCCAGTTTCAATCGGTTGTAGTTCCATGATCCAATATCATTACATAGCCTATACCAAGTCAATGCCTTTCCCTTCAAAGATAAAGGGAAGACCTTATTCTTGACAACATCCTCGGGCATACCTGCAAGCTTAAATAATCCGCAAACTTCATCCACATAGATTAGATGCATATCAGGATGTAATGTTCCATCTCCTGTGTAAGGATGAGCTAGCAGTTTCTCTATCATACCCGAAGGAATTTCATAATAAATATTTTCAGTAGGTGCAGTAGGTTGAGGAGCAACTCTTTGCTCTTCCGGTCGAGGTGAAGATACCCCGAACAAGCCCCTCAAAGGATTACTTTCCATAGTAAAAAGTGACAGTAAATTTCAGCACATGATGACCCACAAGTATAGGGGATCAATTGTAGCTCTTTTAGATAAGTAAGAGTGTCGAACCCAACGAGGAGCAGAAGGAAATGACAAGTGGTTTTCAGCAAGGTAATGTCTACAAGTGCTGAAATTGTAAGAAACAGAGTAGTTTGATAGCAAGATAATTTGTAACGAGCAAGTAACGATAGTAGTAACAAAAGTGCAGCAAGGTAGCCCAATCCTTTTGAGGCAAAGGACAGGCCAAAATGGTCTCTTATAATAAGCAAAGCGTTCTTGAGGGTACACGGGAATTTCATCTAGTCACTTTCACCATGTTGGTTCGATTTGTGTTCGCTACTTTGATAATTTGATATGTGGGTGGACCGGTGCTTAGGTGCTGTTCTTACTTGAACAAGCCTCCTACTTATGATTAACCCTCTCGCAAGCATCCGCAACTACGAGAAAAGTATTAAGAATAAATTCTAACCATAGCATTAAACTTTTGGATCCAATCGGTCCCTTACGAAATAGCGCATAAACTGGGGTTTAAGCTTCTGTCACTCTCGCAACCCATCATCTACTTACTACTCCACAATGCATTCCCTTAGGCCCAAATATGGTGAAGTGTCATGTAGTCGACATTCACATGACACCACTAAGGGAATCACAACATACATACTATGAAAATATCGAACACATATCAAGTTCACATGATTACTTGCAACATGATTTCTCCCGTGACCTCAAGAACAAAAGTAACTACTCACAAATGATAATCATGCTCAAGATCAGAGGGGTATTAAATAGCATATTGGATCTGAACATATAATCTTCCACCAAATAAACCATATAGTAATCAACTACAAGATGTAATCAATACTACTAGTCACCCACAAGCACCAATCTATAGTTCCGGTAACAAGATTGAACACAAGAGATGAACTAGGGTTTGAGATGAGATGGTGCTATTGAAGATGTTGATGGAGATTGCCCTCCCCAAGATGGGAGAGTTGTTGGTGATGATGTTGACGATGATTTCCCCCTCCGGGAGGGAAGTTCCCCCGGCGGAATCGCTCTGCCGGAGGGCAAAAGTGCTCCTGCCCAGGTTCCGCCTTGAGACGGCGGCGCTCCGTCCCGAAAGTCCTCTCCTTATTTTTTCTAGGTCAAAATGACTTATATACCAGAAGATGGGCACCGGAGGTGGGCCTGGGTGAGCACAACCCACTAGGGCGCGCCTGGGCTCCCTGGCGTGCCCAGGTGGGTTGTGCCCACCTGGTGGGGCCCCTCTAGTACTTATTTGCTCCAATATTCTTCAAATATTCCATAAAAAATCTCCTTAAAGTTTCAACTTGTTTGGAGTTGTGTAGAATAGGTGGCCTGACATAGCTTTTCCAGGTCCAGATTTCCAGCTGCCAGAATTCTCCCTTTTTGTGTGTACCTTGCATATTATGAGATAAAAGGCATTAGAATTACTCCAAAAAGCCTTATTATGCATAAAAACATCATAAATAACAGTAGGAAAACATGATGCAAAATGGACATATCAACTCCCCCAAGCTTAGACCTCGCTTGTCCTCAAGCGAAAACCGAAATCGAAAAACATGTCCACATGCTTAGAGAGAGAGGTGTCGATAAAAACAAAATACGGATATAGAAGCATCATGTAGATTATTATAACAGCAACAAATTTAAACATAAGACTTTTATCATAGAACTTTTATCATAAACTTCTCATGAATAAGTGGCAGTTCATCACACAATTGAAGTATAAAGCATAAACTCTATTAGAAACCAACAAACTATGTTCTCAGTCAACTTTGCACCTACAATTCATCATCTTTTCGGGAAGGGTCACGTATCGGAGCCTTTAGGCAAGTCCACATACTCAACCATCATATAGTCTTCTATGATTGCTAACACTCACCGCATACACATGAGCAAAACGTTTCAGCCAGACACATAGAAAGATAGGGGCTTATAGTTTTGCCTCCCAACGTATTCAGCTAAAGGGCGATGTCAACAATAATAACTTATGCCACCCATATTCAACTGGACATATGTGCCTAGATCTTTCCTCACCACATGATGCTTGCCAAAGGATAAAAATAAAAGGAAAAGAGAGAAGACCTTTGACTCTTTGCATAAAAGTAAAAGATAGGCCCTTCGCAGAGGGAAGCAGAGGTTGCCATGCGCTTATTTGTTTGTATGCTCAACCCCTTAGTGCAAAAGAACGTCACGGTGTATTGCCCCTTGTGATGGCAACCTTTATTATGCAGTATGTCGCTTTTATTCTTCACCATCACAAGTTCGTACAACGCTCAATTTGCCTTTACACTAAATGATCTCACACTTTTAGAAGCAATTTTTATTGCCTTATTGCACCCATGACAACTTACTTGAGCGATCTTGCTCAATCCCTAGGTAGGTATGGTGGACACTTGAAAATAAGATTTGGGTTTAAGGGTTTTTGGATGCACAAGTAGTATCTCTACTTAGTGCGGAATTTTTGGCTAGCAAAGATAGGGGGCAAGCACCACATGTTGAAGGATCTATGACAATATAACTTCTATGTGAATATGAACAAGCATAAATCATTACGTTGTCTTCCTTGTCCAACGTCAACAATTTTGGCATATAATAATTTGATGGGGGCTCACAATCACAAAAGATTTCTAGGATAGTATATTTATATGTGAATCTTCTCTTCCCTTATTAATTCTTTCATGAGTCGCATCATTGACCAATGCTATGTTTGTCAATCTCTAATAAAATTTTCTACTCATAGTTTTCCTTATGTGGTGCCATCACTTACCATAAGATTAGCATATGATCTTTTTCTTTTATTTCCTTCCCCCCCTTTTTTTTATTGCAACATGAAAGTAAGAAAGCAAAAACTCAAACTAAACTTTATTATATATCTTGCACACGATTACAAGGATAGACCACTAAGCAAGCTCTCGAAAAGAAAGGATCAAACTAAACTTTTATTCATCTAAAGCAAAAGATCGAACTAAAATAAGTAAAGGCAAAAAGATAGTGGGGATGATACGATACCGGGGCACCTCCCCCAAGCTTGGCGGAAGCCAAGGGGAGTGCCCATACCCGAAACTCAATTTTCTTTTGGTGGTGAAGAAGAAGGTGGTGGTGATGAAGTAGTGGATTTGTCCTTCTTCCTCAGCTTACGCTTGAGGACGGAATTTTCCTCCTTCAGTTCACCGACCTCCTGCTCAAGCTCCAGCACCTTTTTGCAAAGATTTTGCTTATTTTCCTGCAAAAGATGGAAAGGTATGAACTGAATCTTAGGCCTCTTTGGTTTGTTTGGGAGTCTTGACTTCTTGAATTCCACATGCATGTCCCCAGGTTCAGGTAATGGAGGTTCGTCCTCATCTAAGCTCGTTTCCTCCTTCTCCCTAGGATAATAGTCTTCCTCTTCCTCCGAAGTCTAGCCATAATGCTCCACATCCCCATAAGACTTGGGGTTTGCGATGAAGTCAGCAACATAGCTCTCTCCCTCAGAATCTTGGGATGACATATTTTCAGATCTATTAGGAAAACAGCAAGAAAAGAAAACAGAAGATTTCTCTGTGATACGGTGGTCACCAGGTTCAGGGGGTATATAAAGATTTTTAATCTTGGGAAACAAGCAAACGGAAGAAAAACGGAGTCCGGAAGGTGTCCCAGGTGGGCCCTGGTGTCTTGTGCCCACCAGGGTACGCTTCCTGGAAGTTTCTTATTTTCCTAATTTTCTAAATATTCCAAAACTGACAAAAAATATTTTTGCGGCTTTTTCGGAGTCCGTTTACTTACCGTATCACGTACCTCCTTATTTTCACGATTTTGGAGTGTTCCGGAAGGACTCTTTTATGTGTTCTTCCGATGAAAGTTTGGATAATATTACTTTCAACATTAATGGGCGTACCTGAGATATAATGTTTTATTCGTTGCCCATTAACAACCTTCGGGTTAGTACCTTCGGCATTATTTATTTTGATAGCTCCAGACCGATAAACCTCCTCGATAACATAGGGTCCTTCCCATTTGGAGAGGAGTTTTCCTGCAAAGAATCTGAAACGAGAGTTGTACAAAAGAACATATTCTCCAACTTTGAACTCCCGCTTTTGGATTCTTTTATCATGCCATCTTTTAACTTTTTCTTTAAATAATTTGGCATTTTCATAAGCTTGGGTTCTCCATTCATCTAGTGAGCTAATATCAAATAACCTCTTTTCACCGGCAAGTTTGAAATCATAGTTGAGTTCTTTGACTGCCCAATATGCTTTATGTTCTAACTCAAGAGGCAAATGACAAGCTTTTCCATAGACCATTTTATAAGGAGACATACCCATAGGATTTTTATATGCTGTTCTATAAGCCCAAAGTGCATCATCTAATTTCTTAGATCAATTCTTCCGGGACCTATTGACAGTCTTTTGCAAAATTAATTTTATTTTTCTATTACTAAGTTCAACTTGACCACTAGACTGAGGATGATAGGGTGATGCAATTCTATGGTTAACATCATACTTGGCAAGCATTTTACGAAAAGCACCATGAATAAAGTGTGAACCACCATCAGTCATTAAATATCTAGGGACTCCAAACCTTGGGAAAATAGCTTCCTTAAGCATTTTAATAGAGGTGTTGTTATCAGCACTACTAGTTGGAATAGCTTCTACCCATTTAGTAACATAATCAACAGCAACCAAAATATGTGTATACCCATTAGAGGAAGGAAAAGGTCACATGTAATCAAATCCCCAAACATCAAATGGTTCAACAGCAAGTGAATAATTCATAGGCATTTCTTGACGCTTACCGATATTACCTATTCTTTGACATTCATCACAAGATAAGACAAACTTACGGGCATCCTTGAAAAGAGTAGGCCAATAAAATCCAGATTGCAATACCTTGTGAGCAGTTCTGTCTCCAGCATGATGCCCTCCATAAGCTTCGGAGTGACATTTCCGTAGGATTTGTCCCGGTTCATGCTCAGGTACACAACGTCTAATAATACCATATACTCCTTTATAAAGATGTGGGTCATCCCAAAAGTAATGTCTTAAGTCATAGAAGAATTTTTTCTTTTGTTGGTATGTAAAGCTAGGTGGTAAATATTTAGCAACAATGTAATTAGCATATTCAGCATACCAAGGAGTGTTATTAGAAACATTTATTGCAGCTAACTGCTCATCAGGAAAACTATCATCAAAAGGTAGTGGGTCATCAAGAACATTTTCAAGCCTAGACAAGTTATCAGCTACGGGGTTCTCAGCTCCTTTTCTATCGATAATATGTAAATCAAATTCTTGTAGCAAGAGAACCCATCTAATAAGTCTAGGTTTAACATCTTTCTTTTCCATAAGATATTTAATAGCAGCATGATCGGTGTGAACGATAACTTTAGAGTTGACAATGTAAGATCTAAATTTATCACAAGCAAACACCACTGCTAGAAATTCCTTTTCAGTAGTAGCATAATTCCGTTGTGCACTGTCTAGAGTTTTACTAGCATAATGAATAACATTCAGTTTCTTATCAACTCTTTATCCTAGAACAGCACCAACAGCATAATCACTAGCATCACACATAATTTCAAAAGGCAAGTTCCAATCAGGTGGTTGAACAATAGGTGCAGAAATTAAGGCTTTCTTGAGTGTTTCGAAGGCTTCTAAACAATCATCATCAAAAACAAAAGGAGTATCCTTTTGCAAAAGATTTGTAAGAGGCCTAGAAATTTTAGAGAAGTCTTTGATAAATCTCCTATAGAAACCAGCATGACCTAAGAAACTACGAATACCTTTGATATCTTTAGGACATGGCATTTTCTCAATTGCATCAACCTTAGCTTTGTCCACTTCAATACCTCTTTCAGAGATTTTATGGCCCAGAACAATACCTTCATTAACCATAAAGTGGCACTTCTCCCAATTCAAGACAAGATTTGTTTGCTCACATCTCTGCAAAACTCGATCAAGATTGCTTAAACAATCATCAAAAGACTTCCCATACATAGAAAAGCCATCCATGAAAACCTCAACAATTTTTTCACAAAAGTCAGAGAATATAGCAGTCATACATCTTTGAAAGGTAGCAGGTGCATTGCATAAACCAAAAGGCATATGTCTATAAGCATAAGTTCCAAAGGGACAAGTGAAAGTGGTCTTTTCTTGATCAGGTTGAGAAACAGGTATTTGTGAAAAACCAGAATATCCATCAAGGAAGCAAAAGTGTGTGTGCTTAGATAATATTTCTAGCATTTGATCAATAAAAGGCAGAGGGTAATGATCTTTTCTAGTTGCTTTATTTAATTTTCTGAAATCAATTACCATTCTATAGCCTGTAACAATTCTTTGTGGAATAAGTTCATTCTTATCATTAGGAACAACAGTAATACCTCCTTTCTTAGGAACACAATGAACAGGACTTACCCATCTACTATCAGCTATAGGATAGATTATACCTACTTCCAGAAGTTTTAAGATTTCCGTTCTTACCACTTCCTTCATTTTTGGATTTAACCGACGTTGGTGATCAACAACGGGTTTAGCATCAGGTTCCATATTAATCCTGTGCTAACACAGAGTGGGACTAATGCCCTTTAAATCATCAAGAGTATACCCAATAGCAGCTCGGTGCTTCCTTAGAACTTTCAATAATCTTTCTTCTTCATGTTCTGAAAGGTTAGCTCTAATAATAACAGGATATATCTTCTTTTCATCAAGATAAGCATATTTCAAAGTGTCTGGCAATTGTTTTAATTCAAACACAGGATCACCTTTAGGTGGAGGAGGACCTCCTAGAGTTTCAATAGGCAAATTGTGTTTAAGCAAATGACGTTGTTCAAAGAAAATCTTATCTATTTCATTTCTCTCATGCATATGTAAATCATTTTCATGGTCTAGCAAATATTGTTCTAAAGGATCAGTAGGAGGCACAGCAATAGAAGCAAGACCAATTATTTCATCCTTACTTGGCAATTCTTTTTCATGAAGCTTTCTACTAAACTTGGAAAAATTAAACTCATGAGACTCATCACCAAAGCTAACACCGACAGTTTGTTTTTCACAATCTATTTTAGCATTAACGGTGTTCAAGAAAGGCCTACCAAAGATAATGGGACAAAAGTCATCTTGTGGGGAACCAAGAACAAGGAAATCAGTAGGGTATTTTATTTTCCCACACAAGACTTCAACATCTCTAACAATCCCAATTGGTGATATTGTGTCTCTATTAGCAAGTTTAATAGTAACATCTATGTCTTCTATTTCTGCGGGTGCTATGTCATTCATAATTTCTTGATATAAGGAATAAGGAATAGCACTCACACTAGCACCTATGTCACATAGACCATGATAACAGTGATCTCCTATTTTAACTGAGACAACAGGCATGCCAACAACAGGTCTATGATTACCTTTTTATCAGGTTTGGCAATTCTAGCAGCTTCTTCAGAGAAGTAAATAACATGCCCATCTACGTTTTCTTCCAGGAGATCCTTAATCATAGCAACACTAGGTTCTACTTTAATTTGTTCATCAGGTTTAGGTGTTCTAATATAACTATTGTTAACCACAGTTGAAACTTTAGCATGTTCCTCTATCTTAACAGGGAAAGGTGGTTTCTCAATATAAGCAGTAGGAACAACTGGATCAACATTTAAACCATCTATCTCCTTCGCTTGTAGTCATTTATCATTCAATTAGTGAAGCATAAATTCATTCGATCTCCCGATATTAATATTAATCAAATTAGCAAGCATCTTTCTTTAGAAAGAAAGCCCTTTTCCATTTTAGCAAAATTCTTTCTATTTATACCTACTTTAAGGTATTCATCATTGCAGTACAACTGTTGCAGTAGAATGACAACAGATTCGTGTATAGGGAACTAGATTAGCTTAGCTACCTATCTAATTTATTGTAGAAATTCTAGGATCTGCGATTGGACATGGAAAATAGAAATACTTTTTCTTGGGTAAAAGAATAGATAACTCGATCAATTTCTGTATCGATCATGATATACGTAATAACTCAGACATCTATTTCAAATGCATATCCCATTTTTGCGCAGCAAGGTTATGAAAACCCACGAGAAGCAACTGGACGAATTGTATGTGCCAATTGCCATTTAGCTAGCAAGCCCGTCGATATTGAAGTTCCCCAAGCTGTGCTTCCCGATACTGTATTTGAAGCAGTTCTTCGAATTCCTTATGATATGCAATTGAAACAAGTTCTTGCTAATGGAAAAAAGGGAGGGTTGAATGTAGGTGTTGTTCTTATTTTGCCTGAGGGATTCGAATTAGCGCCGCCCGATCGTATTTCCCCTGAGTTAAAAGAAAAGATAGGAAATATTGCTTTTCAGAGTTATCGTCCCGATAAAAAAAACATTCTTGTGATAGGCCCTGTTACCGGTAAGAAATATAGTGAAATTGTCTTTCCCATTCTTTCCCCTGATCCTGCTACGAAGAAAGATGCTCATTCCTTAAAATATCCCATATATGTAGGGGGAAACCAAGGAAGAGGATAGATCTATCCTGATGGTAGCAAGAGTAACAATACAGTCTATAATGCTACGTCAACAGGTATAGTAAGAAAAATACTACGTAAAGAAAAGGGGGGGTATGAAATATCCATAGTTGATGCATCAGATGGACGCCAAGTGATTGATATTATACCTCCCGGACCAGAACTTCTTGTTTTAGAGGGGGAATCCATCAAGCTTGATCAACCATTAACAAGCAATCCTAATGTGGGAGGTTTTGGTCAGGGGGACGCAGAAATCGTGCTTCAGGATCCATTACGTGTCCAAGGCCTTTTGTTCTTCTTCGCATCCGTTATTTTGGCACAAGTTTTTTTGGTTCTCAAAAAGAAATAGTTCGAAAAGGTTCAATTGTACGAAATGAATTTCTAGGTCCCGGGATTTCTTACCTTCAAGTTGGTAAAAAGCCTCGATTTATTGGCAATTGCTAGAATTATCTATGATCTATTTTGGAAATCCTTTTTTTGTTTAGACTGTTTTTTGTTTACGAGATGTCTGGAATTCCTTATTTATATCTCATGCAAAAGAAGAGAGTCCAAGGCAAAGGCGAGAACAATAAAATTAAAATTTCTTCCTTTTCGGAGGGATTGCAGGTCTTCTTAATCGTCTATTCGGCACAAGAAAAAGCCTTTTTCTTGTGTCGATTCTTCTTGTATCAAAATAAGAATCCTTTTTCTTCCTAATTCGTCAAAGATTACTATTTCTTATTTATTCGGGTCTGTCTCTTGGACCTCTTTTTCTTTTGCTTAGGTTTAGCCGAGGTAGTGGACAAACAGAGGGGAAGAAAATATGGTGGGGGACAAATTTCTTGTGATTGTGAGCAAATAGAATTGCTTGGCTTGTTTAATTAAGTTTAACTTCAAATTTACAGAAATTTTGCAAAAAAAAGTAAACTCTTCCATTGAAGGTTTTTTTTATAAATTATGGTTTCCTCGTTAATTGGTACCGGTTCTTTAACTTCTTGTTTAATAGGTGGGTGATATTTGAACCACTTCTCCTTAGGGAGATCAACATTAGTAGCAAATGATTCACAAAATGAGGCTACTATCTCAGAGTCAAGTCCATATTTAGTGCTAAACTTTTGAAAAGCATCGGTATTCATAAAAGATTTAACACAATCATACTTAAGCTTAATACCTGACTCTTTACCTTCGTCGAGTTCGCAATCTTCAGAGTTGCGTTTAATTCTTACCAAAAGGTCCCACCGGAATTCAATAGTCTTCTTCATAAAAGAACCAGTACATGAAGTATCAAGCATGGATTGATCATCACGAGAAAGCCGAGCATAAAAGTTCTGGATAATAATTTCTCTTGAGAGCTCATGGTTGGGGCATGAATATAACATTGACTTAAGCCTCCCCCAAGCTAGAGCAATACTTTCTCCTTCATGAGGCCAAAAAATATATATATAATTCCGATCACGATGAACTAGATGCATAGGATAATTTTTTTGGTGGAACTCCAATTTCAATCGATTCCAATTCCAAGATCCAATATCATCACATAGCCTATACCATGCCACTGCTTTTCCCTTCAAAGATAAAGGGAAAACCTTTTTCATAACATCATCTCCGGGTAAACCTGCAAGCTTAAAAAATCGACAAATTTGTTCCACATATATCAAGTGCATATCGGGATGTTCGGTTCCATCTCCTGCATAAGGATTAGCTAGCAGTTGTTCTATCATACCCAAAGGAATTTCATATTCAATATTTTTAGTAGGTGCAGTAGGTTGAGGGGTAGCTAATTGTGGTTCCGGTCGAGGTGAAGATACCCCGAACAAACCCCTCAAAGGATTGTTTTCCATAGTAACAAGTGACAATAAATTTCAGCACACTATATAAATGTTTCCTTACCAAATTCCACTTACCAAAGGCGCTTCACTCCCAAGCAACGGCGCCAGAAAATTTCCTTGATGACCCACAAGTATAGGGGATCAATTGTAGCTCTTTTCGATAAGTAAGAGTGTCGAACCCAACGAGAAGCAGAAGGAAATGACAAGTGGTTTTCAGCAAGGTAATGTCTGCAAGTGCTGAAATTGTAAGTAACAGAGTAGTTTGATAGCAAGATAATTTGTAACGAACAAGTAACGATAGTAGTAACAAAAGTGCAGCAAGGTAGCCCAATCCTTTTGAGGCAAAGCATAGGCCAAAACGGTCTCTTATAATAAGCAAAGCGTTCTTGAGGGTACACGGGAATTTCATCTAGTCACTTTCAACATGTTGGTTCAATTTGTGTTCGCTACTTTGATAATTTGATATGTGGGTGGACCGGTGCTTAGGTGTTGTTCTTACTTGAACAAGCCTCCTACTTATGATAAACCCTCTCGCAAGCATCCGCAACTACGAGAAAAGTATTAAGAATAAATTCTAACCATAGCATTAAACTTTTGGATCCAATCGGTCCCTTACGAAATAGCGCATAAACTGGGGTTTAAGCTTCTGTCACTCTCGCAACCCATCATCTACTTACTACTCCACAATGCATTCCCTTAGGCCCAAATATGGTGAAGTGTCATGTAGTCGACGTTCACAGGACACCACTAAGGGAATCACAACATACATACTATAAAAATATCGAACACATATCAAGTTCACATGATTACTTGCAACATGATTTCTCCCGTGACCTCAAGAACAAAAGTGTTATGATCAGCACTACTAGTTGGAATAGCTTCTACCAACTTAGTAACATAATCAACAGCAACTAAAACATGTGTATACCCATTAGAGGAAGGAAAAGGTCCCATATAATCAAAGCCCCATACATCAAATGGTTCAATAACAAGTGAATAATTCATAGGCATTTCCTGACGTCTACTAATATTACCAACTCTTTGACATTCATCACAAGACAAGACAAACTTACGAGCATCCTTGAAGAGAGTAGGCCAATAAAAACCAGATTGCAATACCTTATGTGCAGTTCTATCTCCAGCGTGATGTCCTCCGTAAGACTCGGAGTGGCACTTGCGTAGGATCTGTTCCTGTTCATGCTCAGGTACACAACGTCTAATAACACCATCTACTCCTTCTTTATAAAGGTGTGGGTCATCCCAAAAGTAATGTCTTAAATCATAGAAAAACTTTTTCTTTTGCTGGCATGTGAAACTAGGTGGTATAAATTTAGCAACAATGTAATTAGCATAATCAGCATACCATGGAGTATTATGGGAAGCACTTATGACAGCTAATTGTTCATCAGGAAAGCTATCATCAATAGGCAGTGGGTCGTCAAGAACATTCTCTAACCTAGACAAGTTGTCTGCAACGGGGTTCTCAGCTCCCTTTCTATCAATAATATGCAAATCAAATTCTTGTAGCAAGAGAACCCATCTAATAAGTCAAGGTTTAGCATCTTTCTTTTCCATAAGATATTTAATAGCAACATGATCAGTGTGAACAGTTACTTTGGAATCAACAATATAAGATCTGAACTTATCACAAGCAAAGACAACTGCTAAAAATTCTTTTTCAGTAGTAGCATAATTTCTCTGGGCACTATCTAGAGTTTTACTAGCATAATGAACAACATTCAATTTCTTATCAACTCTTTGCCCTAGAACAGCACCAATAGCATAATCACTAGCATCACACATAATTTCAAAGGGTAAATTCCAATCAGGTGGCTGAACAATAGGTGCAGAGATCAAGGCTTTCTTAAGTATTTCAAATGCTTCTACACAATCATCATCAAAAACAAAAGGAACATCTTTTAGCAAGAGATTAGTGAGAGGCCTAGAAATTTTAGAGAAGTCTTTAATAAACCTCCTATAGAAACCAACATGACCAAGGAAACTTCTTATACCATTGATATCTTTCGGACACGGCATCTTTTCAATAGCATCTACTTTAGCTTTATCAACTTCAATACCTCTTTCAGAAATTTTATGCCCCAAGACAATACCTTCATTAACCATAAAGTGGCACTTCTCCCAATTCAAGACAAGATTAGTTTCTTCACATCTCTGCAAAACTCGCTCAAGGTTGCTTAAGCAATCATCAAAAGAAGTTCCGTAAACGGAGAAATCATCCATGAAAACCTCAACAATCTTTTCACAAAAATCAGAGAATATAGCAGTCATACATCTTTGAAAGGTAGCAGGTGCATTGAATAAACCAAAAGGCATACGTCTATAAGCAAAGGTACCGAAAGGGTAAGTAAAAGTGGTCTTTTCCTGATCATCTTTTAACATAGGTATTTGAGAAAAACCAGAATAACCATCTAGAAAGCAAAAATGTGTATGTTTGGATAGTCTTTCTAGCATTTGATCAATAAAAGGTAAAGGGTAATGATCTTTTCTAGTAGCTTTATTTAATTTGCGAAAATCAATTACCATTCTATAACCTATAACAATTCTTTGTGGAATCAATTCATTCTTTTCATTAGGAACAACAGTAATACCTCCCTTCTTAGGGACACAATGAATAGGACTTACCCACTTACTATCGGCAATAGGATAAATTATACCTGCCTCCAGAAGCTTTAGTATTTCATTTCTTACCACTTCTTTCATCTTAGGATTTAACCGTCGTTGGTGATCGACAACTGGTTTAGCATCAGGCTCCAAATTAATTTTGTGCTGACATAGAGTGGGACTAATGCCCTTAAGATCATCAAGAGTATATCCAATAGCGGCACGGTGCTTCTTCAGAGTTTTTAATAATTTCTTTTCTTCATGCTCTGAAAGGTTAGTACTAATAATAACAGGATATATCTTCTTTTCATCAAGATAAGCATATTTCAAAGTATCAGGTAATTGTTTAAGCTCAAACACGGGATCTCCCTTGGGTGGAGGAGGATCCCCAAGGATTTCAACAGGCAAGTTGTGTTTCAAAATAGGCCCTTGATTAAAGAATATTTCATCTATTTCCCTTCTTTCATTCATAAACATATCATTTTCAAGGTCTAGCAAATATTGTTCTAAAGGATCAGTAGGAGGCACAAAAATAGAAGCAAGACCAATAATTTCATCCTTATTAGGCAATTCTTTATCATGGGGTTGTCTACGAAATTTAGAGAAATTAAAATCATGAGACATATCCCCTAAACCGACAGTAACAATATCTTTCTCGCAATCTATCTTAGCATTAACAGTATTCAAGAAAGGTCTACCAAATATTATGGGACAAAAGTCATCTTGTGGGGAAGCAAGAACAAGAAAATCAGTAGGGTATTTTATTTTCCCACACAAGACTTCAACATCTCTAACAATCCCAATTGGTGAAATAGTATCTCTATTGGCAAGCTTAATAGTAACATCAATATCTTCTACCTCAGCAGGTGCAATATCATTCAGAATTTCTTTATATAAAGTAAAAGGAATTGCACTCACACTAGCACCCACATCACATAAGCCATGATAACAATGATCTCCTATTTTAACTGAGACAACAGGCATGCCAACAACAGGTCTATGTTTATCTTTACTATCGGGTTTAGCAATTCTAGCAGCTTCATCACAGAAATAAATAACATGCCCATCTATATTATCAACCAAGAGATCTTTAACCATAGCAATACTAGGTTCAACTTTAATTTGTTCAGAAGGTGTAGGTGTTCTAGTATAACTCTTACAAACCACAGTTGAAGCTTTAGCACGATCCTTTATTCTAACAGGAAAAGGTGGTTTCTCAATATAAGCAGTAGGAACAATAGGATCAACATTATAAGTAATAGTTTCTTCTTCAACTTTAATAGGTTCAACTATTTTAGCTTTAATGGGAGGATGATATTTAAACCACTTCTCCTTAGGGAGATCAACATGATTAGCAAATGATTCACAGAAAGAAGCTACTATCTCATAGTCAAGTCCATATTTAGCGCTAAAATCACAAAAAGCATCGGTATCCATAAAAGATTTAACACATTCAAGTTTAAGGTTTATACCTGACTCCTTACCTTCATCGAGTTCCCAATCTTTAGAGTTGCATTTAATTCTTTCCAATAAATCCCATTTGAATTCAATATCCTTCTTCATAAAAGAACCAGTACAAGAAGTATCGAGCATGGATCGATCATTATGAGAAAGCCAAGCATAAATTTTTTGAATAATAATTTCTCTTGAGAGCTCATGATTGGGGCATGAATATAACATTGACTTAAGCCTCCCCCAAGCTTGAGCGATACTTTCTCCTTCACGAGGCCAAAAATTATATATATAATTCCGATCATGATGAACCAGATGCGTAGGATAAAACTTCTGATGAAATTCCAATTTCAATCGGTTGTAGTTCCATGATCCAATATCATCACATAGCCTATACCATGTCAATGTGTAACACCCCGTGTATTACGCTACAGTAATCACCCTGTTGATAATGACAAGTCAGCATGTTTAACATTGCATAATCATCATTAGCATCATGTTGCATTTCAACTCCTAACTCAGATTCAAATTTAAATAAAAGTTGTCCAACATAGAAACTAAATTGTTCATTAAATAGCAAGTAAATCAGAGACTATTCTAAAATTGAAACCAACATCATTGGAGTTGGGTAAGTGACTCAAACATCCCCCAAACAGTGACTTAAGACAATATTTAATTACCTTTTATTTAATCTAAAATAATTATGAAATGATGTCCACCCCGAACTAGTTTTCGGTGGTTGGGTATATAGCACGGTGAACTGTGGGCCAGCTCTCGCATTTTACAAATTTCATTTGGTGCCCAATCATTTTGTCAAAACAGAAAACGGTTAAAGAAAAAGAAAAGAATCAAAAGAACAAAAGAAAAAGGAACTAACCCCCGGCCCAACTGGGCCGGCCCACTCCCCACCCCCGGCCTATACCTCCCGCTCGGGCCGAACCCTAGCCGCTACCCCCCACCCCCCCTCGCTCATTCCCTTCCCCCCCCCCCCGATCTCCTCCAGCGCCGGACGCCGCCGCCGTCGCCGCCTCGACGCCCTGCGCCCGCGCCGACGCCGGACCTCGCCGCCGCCCCACGCCGCCCGTTGCCGCCCCGCCTCTCCCTGCACACCCCGGCCTCCTCGCCTCTCCCGTCGTCGAGCCCCCTCAGCCCCCCCCCCCCCCCCCCGCTGTGAGCCCCCCGAACCCGCACTCCCCCCCCCTCCACCGCCACGGTCACCGCGCCCGGCCCGCGCCCCGCGCCGCGCCTCCCTCGTGCGCGCGCCTGCAAGCCGCGCGCCCCGCCTCCCGCTCTGCTCCTCCATCCCAACGCCGCACCGCCGCCCGGCTCGCCTCGCCGTCCTCGCTCTGGTCCCCCCCCTCCCACACATCTCTCCTTCCGTCGCTCCGCCCGCCGCTTTAACCCCTGCTCCGCCCCGCTGCAGCCGTGCTGCTCTGCAGCGCGGCCCTGTCCGCCAGCGCCGCCGCCGCCCGTGCAGCCCGCCCCGTGCTGCCCGCGCCTAGCGCCGCCCCCCCCCCCCCCCCCCCCGCCTCGTCGCCTCCACCTGTCGCGGCTGGCCGGCGAGCCGCGCCGCCGACCACGCGCCCGGCGCCGGCGCCCCTTTGTGCCCGCTCGGCCTCGCCCGGGTCGGGCGCCCGCACGCCACTGCCCGTGCCCGGTGCTCGCTAAGGCCATGGGCCATTGACACGAGGGGCCCACGCCCCAGAAAAAAAAATAAAAAAGAAAAAAAATAAAAAAAATTAATAATAATAATAATAAAATTTAATTAATTAATTAATTAATTAATTAACCTAACCTAATTAACCTAATTAACTACTGTTAATTAACCCTAATGACTGCTGACATCAGCATGATGTCATGCTGATGTCATCAGTTACTATTCTGGATAATGTTGAATATAATAATAAAAATAAATTTAGAAAATTAATAAAATCTTTAGAAAATCATATAAAATAATCCGTAGCTCAGATCGAAAAACTTTGAACATGAAAGTTGCTCAGAACGACGAGACGAATCTGAATACGCGGTCCGTTTGTCCGCCACACGTATCTAACTATCCGAACATGGAACCGTTCCCCTCCGGTCATCTGTTTGACAAATGCCCGGATCCGGGAAAACATTCCCGGATGGATTCCTCCTTCCTCAGTGACATACAACCATATGTTAGGACACACCCGGCACTGCATATTGTCATGCCGTACTTTGCATTGCTCATGTTTGCTCTATATTTATACTGTTTTCTCCCCCTCTTCTCTCTCGATAGATCCCGACGCAGCTTCGGAGACCGAAGACAGCATTGACAACCTTGCCCTTGCCGCCGAGCAACCAGGCAAGCCCCCCCCCCTTTTGATCATCCCGATATCGCCCATTCTATTTCTCATGCTTGCATTAGAATTGCTGCTGCTGCTGCTGCTGTACCTATTCTGATGCATAGCCTGTTCATTGTAACCTGCTGTTGATAATTACCTGCATATCCTAAACTGTTTAGTCTAGGCTGGGTAGAGACCTATCAGTGACCCCACTTACCCCGACTGCCGCGCTGGATCGTCAGAAGACCCGATCAATGGGATTGAAGACCAGGCCCCGACACCGCACATCACCCCCCCTTAGTTGTAACGACACTGCAGCGTTACTATCGAGTGCCGAGGGTGAAACCTCTTGTAGCACTTCTGATGTTAACTCTGTAGAGTAGCTATTCAGTCGTGGTCATCGAGGGTGATTCCTCCTTCACCGCTTCCGATAACGACGCTGTCGTACAACACCTCAAGTGTGGACCCAATGAGGGTGATTCCTCCTAGTTCACCTTGACGGATACATCGAGTGGGAATTCAATGAGGGTGATACCTCGGATTCCCTGATGTTATGGACACACGGATACTTGGACTTTACACTGTTCATTGGATAGGCGGGTCGGCCCTGAGGGGTACCCGCGTGCGCCTGAGAGGCGAGTGTTGTGAAGACGGGTGCCTGTGTGGTAACCGAGTGGTGAATACGAGGCGCGGCCGGGCATTCTTAACCCTTGCCGCAAGTCCTCGAGACGGGGCGACGGGGTCACATCTTTCGTGAGTCTCTGCTCGTTTTCCGCAAGCCCCTAGTCCACTACGATTTGGATATTTGATCCGAGCAGGCCTCTGGCCTGATAGCACTAACCATCACGTGGGCATAGTATGGGCATTCTGCATCGTATGCATCAGCCGAAAGCTCTGTCAGACGTCCAGTTCAGCATGGCGGCACGGTCGGATCGTGTCGGCCACCCGAGGCGATGCTGGTATCCACCCTGTGCGCAACGTCCCGGAGGGCGAGGGGCGATGGCCAAGACCCCCTTGCGCTTAGGATGTAGACCGGCGGGGACCTCTCTGCTGAGTTGTAGGTAGGGTTGCGATGTGTCGTTTGGCCGAGGCCGGGCATGACCCAGGAAAGTGTGTCCGGCCGAAGTTAATCGAGTGTGTTGGGTAAGTTGGTGCACCCCTGCAGGGAAGAACACTTCTATCGATAGCCGGTCCTACGGTAAAGGACACTCGGAGTTGTATCCCGATCGATACAACTAGAACTGGACCCTTGAGATGTTAACAGGTTGATGACTGTATTGGCTCTGGGATCGCTTTCTCACAGGGAGTCGAGAAAGGATCTCAGGACGAGGTTTGATGACTTTATGGCTCTGGGATTGCTTTCTCGCAGGGAGTCGAGAAAGGATCTCTGGGTGAGGTTGATATTATTACTGCTACATTATATGGTATTGTTCTACTCTCTTCTACTGCTGCAAGACCGCTGAAGATGCTAGTCTTCGATAGGACTAGGCCTTCTCTCTATTCTTGCATTTCTGCAGCGCAGTCCACATATACAGCCTCCCCTTGAAAATGTTGCATATGTAGTGTAGATCCTTGCTTGCTGAGTACTTCTGAGTACTCACGGTTGTTTTGTTTTCCTTTTTCTCCCCATATCAGTTTGACGTGACCAGAGGACGGAGCCCCCTGAGACAGATGCCCCGACGATCGCTACTACTACTACCCAGAGGATGGATACTACTACGAGTTGACTGACGACCAGGAGTAGGATCGGAGGGTCCCAGGCAGGAGGCCTTCGCCTTTCGATCGTAGTGTTTTATTTTGCCCCGCCTTTCTAAAGGCCTTTCTGTTTCTATTTCATATCTGTACCCAGATATCTGATGCTTCCGCTGACGCTTGTTCGCAAGCTTATGTATTCGAGCCCTCGAGGCCCCTGGCTTGTAATATAAAGCTTGTATGACTTTAATTATGCTTTAGAGTTGTGTTGTGATATCTTCCCGTGAGTCCTTAGGCTTGATCGTGTGCATTTGCGTGTATGATTAGCGCGCGATCGGGCCGGGGGCGTCACACAATGCCTTTCCCTTCAAAGATAAAGGGAAGACCTTATTCTTGACAACATCCTCGGGCATACCTGCAAGCTTAAATAATCTGCAAACTTCATCCACATAGATTAGATGCATATCAGGATGTAATGTTCCATCTCTTGTGTAAGGATGAGCTAGCAGTTTCTTTATCATACCCGAAGGAATTTCATAATAAATATTTTCTGTAGGTGCAGTAGGTTGAGGAGCAACTCTTTGCTCTTCCGGTCGAGGTGAAGATACCCCGAACAAGCCCCTCAAAGGATTACTTTCCATAGTAACAAGTGACAGTAAATTTCAGCACATGATGACCCACAAGTATAGGGGATCAATTGTAGCTCTTTTCGATAAGTAAGAGTGTCGAACCCAACGAAGAGCAGAAGGAAATGACAAGTGGTTTTCAGCAAGGTAATGTCTGCAAGTGCTAAAATTGTAAGTAACAGAGTAGTTTTTTAGCAAGATAATTTGTAACGAGCAAGTAACGATAGTAGTAACAAAAGTGCAGCAAGGTAGCCCAATCCTTTTGAGGTAAAGGACAGGCCAAAATGGTCTCTTATAATAAGCAAAGCGTTCTTGAGGGTACACGGGAATTTCATCTAGTCACTTTCACCATGTTGGTTCGATTTGTGTTCGCTACTTTGATAATTTGATATGTGGGTGGACCGATGCTTAGGTGCTGTTCTTACTTGAACAAGCCTCCTACTTATGATTAACCCTCTCGCAAGCATCCGCAACTACGAGAAAAGTATTAAGAATAAATTCTAACCATAGCATTAAACTTTTGGATCCAATCGGTCCCTTACGAAATAGCGCATAAACTGGGGTTTAAGCTTCTGTCACTCTCGCAACCCATCATCTACTTACTACTCCACAATGCATTCCCTTAGGCCCAAATATGGTGAAGTGTCATGTAGTCGACATTCACATGACACCACTAAGGGAATCACAACATACATACTATGAAAATATCGAACACATATCAAGTTCACATGATTACTTGCAACATGATTTCTCCCGTGACCTCAAGAACAAAAGTAACTACTCACAAATGATAATCATGCTTAAGATCAGAGGGGTATTAAATAGCATATTGGATCTGAACATATAATCTTCCACCAAATAAACCATATAGTAATCAACTACAAGATGTAATCAACACTACTAGTCACCCACAAGCACCAATCTATAGTTCCGGTAACAAGATTGAACACAAGAGATGAACTAGGGTTTGAGATGAGATGGTGCTGTTGAAGATGTTGATGGAGATTGCCCTCCCCAAGATGGGAGAGTTGTTGGTGATGATGATGACGATGATTTCTCCCTCCGGGAGGGAAGTTCCCCCGGCGGAATCGCTCTGCCGGAGGGCAAAAGTGCTCCTGCCCAAGTTCCTCCTCGAGACGGTGGCGCTCCGTCCCGAAAGTCCTCTCCTTATTTTTTCTAGGTCAAAATGACTTATATACCAGAAGATGGGCACCGGAGGTGGGCCTGGGTGAGCACAACCCACCAGGGCGCGCCTGGGCTCCCTAGCGCGCCCAGGTGGGTTGTGCCCACCTGGTGGGCCCCCTCTGGTACTTATTTGCTCCAATATTCTTCAAATATTCCATAAAAATCTCCGTAAAGTTTCATCTTGTTTGGAGTTGTGTAGAATAGGTGGCCTGACGTAGCTTTTCCAGGTCCAGATTTCCAACTGCCAGAATTCTCCCTCTTTGTGTGTACCTTGCATATTATGAGAGAAAAGGCATTAGAATTACTCCAAAAAGCCTTATTATGCATAAAAACATCATAAATAATAGTAGGAAAACATGATGCAAAATGGACATATCAGCACACTATATAAATGTTTCCTTACCAAAGGCGCTTCACTCCCCGGCAACGGTGCCAGAAAAGAGTCTTGATGACCCACAAGTATAGGGGATATATCATAGTCCTTTCAATAAGTAAGAGTGTCGAACCCAACGAGGAGCAGAAGGAAATGACAAGCGGTTTTCAGCAAGATATTCTCTGCAAGCACTGGAATTATCGGTAACAGATAGTTGTGTGATAAGATAATTCGTAACGGGTAAGAAGTAACAAAAGTAAACAAGGTGCAGCAAGGTGGCCCAATCCTTTTTGTAGCAAAGGACAAGCCTAGATGAACTCTTGTATAAAGCAAAGCGCTTCCGAGGACACATGGGAATTGTTGTCAAGCTAGTTTTCATCATGCTCATATGATTTGCGTTCGTTACTTTGATAATTTGATATGTGGGTGGACCGGTGCTTGGGTGCTGCCCTTCCTTGGACAAGCATCCCACTTATGATTAACCCCTCTCGCAAGCATCTGCAACTACGAAAGAAGAATTAAGATAAATCTAACCATAGCATGAAACATATGGGTCCAAATCAGCCCCTTACGAAGCAACGCATAAACTAGGGTTTAAGCTTCTGTCACTCTAGCAACCCATCATCTACTTATTACTTCCCAATGACTTCCCCTAGGCCCAAATCATGGTGAAGTGTCATGTAGTCGATGTTCACATAACACCACTAGAGGAAAAACAACATACATCTCATGAAAATATCGAACGAATACCAAATTCACATGATTACTTATAACAAGACTTCTCCCATGTCCTCAGGAACAAATGTAACTACTCACAAAGCATATTCTTGTTCATAATCAGAGGAGTATTAATTATCATTAAGGATCTGAACATATGATCTTCCACCGAATAAACCAACTAGCATCAACTACAAGGAGTAATCAACACTACTAGCAACCCACAGGTACCAATCTGAGGTTCTGAGACAAAGATCTGATACAAGAGATGAACTAGGGTTTGAGAGGAGATGGTGCTGGTGAAGATGTTGATGGAGATTTACCCCCTCTCGATGAGAGGATCATTGGTGATGACGATGGCTTCGATTTCCCCTCCCGGAGGGAAGTTTCCCCGGCAGAACAGCTCCGCCGGAGCCCTAGATTGGTTCTGCCCAAGTTCCGCCTCGAGACGGAGGCGCTTCGTCCCAAAAGCTTCCTTCTTCTTTTTTTTTAGGGCAAAAGACACCATATATCAGAAGATGGGCGTCGGGGGACTGCCAGGGGGCCCACAAGACCAGAGGGCGCGCCCAGGGGGAAGGGCGCGCCCTCCACCCTTTTGGATGGCAGGTGGGCCCCCTCTGGTGCTTTCTTCGCCCAATATTTTTTATTAATTCCAAAATGACTCTCCGTGAAGTTTCAGGACTTTTGGAGTTGTGCAGCATAGGTCTATAATATTTGCTCCTTTTCCAGTCCAGAATTCCAGCTGCCGGCATTCTCCCTCTTCATGTAAACCTTGTAAATTAAGAGAGAAAAGGCATAAGTATTGTGATATAATGTGTAATAACAGACCATAATGCAATAAATATCAACATAAATGCATGATGTAAAATGGACGTATCAGCCACAAGCCTGGGGGGCGCCCCCTAAGGGAGTCCTGGATTTAGGGGTCCTCGGGCGTCCGGGCTACGTGACGTGGGCCGGACTGATGGGCCATGGAGATACAAGACAGAAGACTCTCTCCCGTGTCCAGATGGGACTCTCCTTGGCGTGGATGGAAAGCTTGGCGTTCGATATGAAGATTCCTTTCTCTGTAACCGACTTTGTACAAACCCTAGTCTCCTCCGGTGTCTATATAAACCGGAGGGTTTTAGTCCGTAGGGACAATCATAATTAGACAGGCCAGACTTCTAGGGTTTTTAGCCATTACGATCTCGTGGTAGATCAACTCTTGTAATACTCATATTCATCAAGATCAATCAAGCAGGACGTAGGGTATTACCTCCATAGAGAGGGCCCGAACCTGGGTAAACACCGTGTCCCCCGTCTCCTGTTACCATCGACCTTAGACGCACAGTTCGGGACCCCCTACCCGAGATCCGCCGGTTTTGACACCGACATTGGTGCTTTCATTGAGAGTTCCGCTGTGACGTTGAAGACAGGGTTGATGGGTCGCCTTGTTGTCAAGGACAATATCACCTCCGGAGGAGCCCTGGCCTCGGGCCAAACCCTCCGGCTGGGCAGCTTTATCATGACCGCCCGTCCGGCCGTTAAGCCGACGATGACTTCTCGGATCATCGAAAATCGCCTCCGCGTTGACTCCGAATACTCCAAACAGATGGATCCGACGGAGTTGTCGTCTTTAAACGAACTCCTGGATCGCATCGCCGCCTTGGGGGTCGTTATAGACTACGATCGGATTGGGCTTAAACCTGATCAGAGAGAAATCAAATCTCCACCGATCACCCATCAGATAGCGGTGGTAAAAGAGCAAAACAACAACTCTTCCCCTGTGTGGAGGACGAACTATGTTTGGATTTCCGAAGAGCCGGATACCTATCTGCGGAACGGCACGCCCTGTCCTCCGAACCTAGAATCGGACGATGGGCCTGAAAAATCAGTCGATATCCCGGAGCCTGAATTATTAAGCTCGGAAGTTTCTCAAACTCCGGATCCTAAGCTGGGTCAGGGTTCGGATTCAAAGCCACCCACCCACCCAGACAGATGCGACCTCATGTGCGTACGACAGCAGTCTCAGGAAACAGTCCATCACTTTTGGGCCAGATTCCTCCTTGTCAAAGACAAGATTGAAGATTGCCGCGACGAAGACGCGATCTCAGCATTCTGCAACAATTGCACAGACGAAGGAATCCTCAAGCCATCAACCGCCGTTGCGTATCACACTTCGCTGACTTGGCAACCATAGTACAGAAGTACTGCGCAATGGAAAGCGCCTGGAAAACTCAGGCAGCTCATCGGGAACCACTGGTTTCCACTCAACCCCTCGTCCGAGCAAAAATGATGCACCCCCATGGGGTGCCCGACCCAATAGTAAAGAAATCCAAGCCTATTACAGGGCGTAGAACCGTTGTGGAGGGATGGCTCGATAGGCCATGCAAAATACACACAACACTGGATACCATACCAACTCACAGCCTTAGAGCATGTTGGATACTCTGGCAAGTGGCCAAGAGCGGCGAGGATATCCTCACCAAAAACACCTCAGAACAACACCCCCCGGGAGACGACGACCTCAGGGTATTGACGGTCTTCGAGACCTTCGCTTCAAACAATAGGCGCAAAAGGGCACTCCGCGACCTCGCCGAAGTCTGCCAAGTTGCAACAATAAACCCCTGGAACGACACGGCCATAACTTTCAATGCCAGTGACGAACCAAAATCCAGGATAGTCCAGGCACCAGCCGCCTTGGTCCTCAGTCCAATCGTGGACGGCTTTCGGCTCACCAAAGTACTCATGGACGGCGGCAGCGGACTAAACCTCATCTATGAGGACACGCTCAACAAAATGGAAATAGACAGGAGCCGCATCGAGCAAAGTGGTACGACCTTTCGAGGAATCATTCCCAGTCGGGAGGTGCGGTGCGCGGGAAAAATCACATTCGATGTGGTATTTGGCACACCGGAGAATTACCGGTCCGAAGAGATGACCTTCCAAGTGGCCCCTTTCAATAGTGGATATCACACCCTATTGGGGCGAGATGCATTTACACGCTTCCAAGCTATACCTCATTACGGGCACATGAAGCTCAAGATGCCCGGGCCCAATGGTATTATCACCCTTTCCAGTGATCCGGACATAGCACTCCGCGCCGAAAACAAAACCGCATCCCTGGCCCTCGAGGCATTGTCCGAAGCCCTCGCGACCAAAGAATTAGCCGCACTGCGCTCCACGGTGGATAGGGACGACGTAATCTTGGACAAGCGACCCAAATCCACCTCCTTCAAGCCAGCTGACGAAATCATCAAATTCCAGGTCCACCCAACGGACCCCAAGAAGACAGCCTCTATCGGGGCACAGCTGGACCCAACGGTTGACGCCGCATTACGAGCGTTCCTACGCGAAAATTGGGACATATTTGCCTGGCACCCTTCTGATATGCCAAGAATCCCACGAAGGTTGGCCGAACACAGCCTCAATATATCGAAGGGACACAAGCCGGTCAAACAAACACTGCGGTGCTTTTCCGAACCCAAACGACAAGCTATGGGGGAGGAGCTGGCCAAGTTAATCGAGGCCGGATTCATCAAAGAAATAAAACATCCGGACTGGCTAGCAAACCTGGTGATGGTACCAAAGAAGGATAAATCCTGGCACCTATGCGTCGATTTCAAAGACCTCAACAAAGCCCGCCCCAAGGATCCCTTCCCCCTCCCCCGCATCGATCAGATCATAGATGCTACTGCAGGACACGACTCACTGTGTTTCCTCGACGCATACTCCGGATACTATCAAATCAAAATGAAGGAGTCCGATCAAGCCGCAACGGCATTCATTACCCCATACGGGCCTTTCTGCTTCAACACTATGCCCTTTGGGCTTAAAAACGCCGGCGCTACCTACCAACGCATGATTCAAACATGCCTGGAGAAGCAAATCGGCAAGACCGTTGAAGCATACGTGGATGATGTCGTCATCAAAACTAGACACGTCGAGTCATTAATAGACGACTTACGACTCACATTCGACAACCTCCATACATATGACATCAAGCTCAATCCGGAAAAGTGCATTTTCGGCGTGCCCGCTGGAAAGCTGCTGGGCTTCATTGTTTCCAGTAGAGGAATTGAGGCAAATCCAGCCAAAATTCGAGCTTTGTCGCAATTGGCTATACCAACTGACCTTAAACAGGTCCAAAAACTAGTCGGATGCGTGGCAGCTTTAAGCCGCTTTATGTCCAGACTCGGAGAAAAGGCATTGCCACTCTATCGCCTTCTCCGACACACCGATCACTTCGAGTGGACGGATGCAGCAACGGCCGGACTGGAAGAAATAAAGGCCCTTTTAGCAAGCAACCCAATCCTGGCAGCACCAAATGTCGGTGAACCAATGTTGTTATACATCTCTGTGACTCACCAGGTGGTGAGCGCAGTGCTCGTCGTTGAACGAGATGAGGACGGACACAAATTCCCGCTTCAGAAGCCGGTATACTATGTATCCACTGTCCTCACACCTTGCAAATCCCGGTACCCTCATTACCAAAAGATAGCATACGCTGTCTTCATGGCATCCCGGAAGCTACGACACTACTTCCAAGAATGCTCGATCACGGTGGCTTCCGAAGTACCACTTAATGACATAATAAACAACCGCGACGCTACGGGCCGGATTGCCAAATGGGCCATTGAGCTCCTGCCATTCGACACATAACATATAAACCGCACCGAGCCATTAAATCCCAAGTGTTGGCTGACTTCATCGCCGAATGGACAGAGGCCGAACTCCCTAAAGAGTACGACACATATTCCAACTGGGTCATGTACTTCGATGGCTCTAAGATGCTGGCCGGTTTGGGAGCGGGCGTCGTCTTAACATCCCCAATGGGAGACACAGTCCAGTACATACTCCAAATCTTATATACAGACTCCAATAATGCAGCCGAATACGAGGCCTTACTACATGGTCTTCGGATGGCCGTCTCCATGGGCATACAACGTCTGGAGGTGCGCGGGGATTCAAATCTCGCAATATCCCAAATAAACGGAGACTTTGATGCAAAAGATCTGAAAATGGCGGCCTATCATAACGCCGTACTCAAAATATCAGCCTGGTTCGAGGGACGCGAGTTCCATCATGTGGCTCGAGAAAGTAATCAAGCGGCGGATGTCCTTGCTCGCATGGGAGCCAAGCGCGACCCCGTCCCGCCTAACATCTTTCTGGAACGGCTCTTCAAGCCATCCGTGGTGTGGCAGGATGAAAGCAGCAACACTAGCCCGGACCCGATCATATCCCCTGAGTCTGAGCACAATACCGATATCATCGGAGGCTCAGCCACCGAAGCAACACCATCGGCCCATCTCATAATGGCAGTAATTGCCCCATGGACCGAACCCTTCTTGGCCTACCTTAATAGGCGAGAGCTCCCTGAGGATCCTAACGAGGCTCGCTGCATTGTCCGGCGCTCAAAAGCCTACAAGGTCCATGATGGTGAGCTCTACAAGAAAAGCGCTACCGGAGTCCTTCAAAGATGTATCTCCGAAGAAGAGGGGCGACAGCTCCTGGCCGAAATCCATGCTGGCCTTGGCGGTCATCACGCCGCGGCTCTGGCCCTTGTGAGTAAAGCCTTCCGTACAGGTTTCTTTTGGCCTACGGCCCGAGCAGATGCTCAGGACCTTGTCCAACGTTGTGTCGGATGCCAGCTTTTCGCTAATCAAAGCCATATGCCGCCTACTGCGCTACAAACAATCCCCATTACATGGCCTTTCAAGGTATGGGGGCTTAATATGGTCAGACCCCTTAAAGGGGGAAGCCACAAGAAAAAATACCTACTGGTCATGGTAGATAAATTCACTAAGTGGATTGAGGCCAAACCGGTTAAAACGGCCGAAGCCAGACCAGTGATAGACTTTATATCTGGTGTCGTACACCGTTATGGTGTTCCACACAGCATTATCACAGACAACGGCTCTAACTTTACAGCCGACGAGGTGAAAACTTGGTGCGCTAACCTGGGCATCAAGCTCGATTATGCCTCCGTATATCACCCGCAAACAAATGGTCAAGTCGAACGAGCCAATGGTCTTATTATGAGCGGCATTAAGCCCAGGCTAGTGCGGTCTTTGAAAGAATCAGACAAGCACTAGGTTGAGGAGCTCGACTCCGTACTCTGGGGGCTGCGGACCACGCCCAACCGCACTACCGGATACACACCGTTCTTCATGGTGTACGGCGCAGAGGCCGTGTTGCCCTGCGACATTATGCATGACTCACCACGAGTGCGCATGTATGAAGAGAGAGAGGCCAAGCTGGATCGGCAGGACAGCTTAGACGCCCTGGAGGAGGAGCGCGGAGTTGCAAAGGCCCGTTCCGCATTGTATCAATAACAGGCTCGCAGATATCGCAGCAGAGAAGTGCGGGCCAAGACTTATAATGTTGGTGAACTCGTTCTACGCTTGCCAGAGAAGAAAAAGGACAAACTCAAGCCCAAATGGGAGGGTCCCTTCATCATTGACGTAGTTCTCACTGGAGGAGCGTACCAACTACGTGATGCATCAGACAATCGCTTGGAGCCGAACCCATGGAACGCCGCCAGACTCCGAAGATTCTACGCCTAGAGCCGGACTCTTTGTGCGTCTTCTTCTCCCTTTTAATCCATTACCCTTTTTTTCCCTCTCTTTCGTTTTTTTTCTCTAGCTTTAAGCTCTTGAGCGGCTAAACTGCACGACTATGACGTACACATCCTTGAATATGTACGTCCATAATACCTGGGGGGCTTCCTGTACAGAAGCTTATTATTATTATTATTATTATTTTCCGAGCATCAAGCTCACCACATATGTGTCTTTTCCTCATATGTACCTTTTCTTCGCCATTATATGCATCGTTATGACTTAAGTTTTGGCCAAGCTGGGTTGCCTGGCTCCTGTGCTTATGCCCTACATTCCCGTTAGTTCGGCTAGGGCATAAAGGGAGCACCTCTGCGATTGTTACTGCCGGGTCATCCGGATGTGTACCTCAGACTGGGTGAAGCCGAAAGCTAGCGTTCTTAAGGGAATATTCGGTCGGCGGACTAAAGATGTTTTTTCACTCATTACACTATGAACCCCCAGATGCTATGTATACTGCGATTTTTTAATCACAGTTCGGACATGAACATTAACGCATGTTCACCCAGGGAAAGGAACCCTTAACGGAACTATTCTCTCTGGAAGATGTTTCTTACGATCATACGTAATATAACATAGCTAGCCGGATACAACTTGTCTGTTCAAGCAACTATGACCCCTACGCCTGGTTTCCACGCATACCCCGGTTTATATTACCGTGCGGGTATTCGGAAACACTCCGCACCTTCGGGTCCGGAGGTCGAAGCGAAAAGGTCCGCCATGACAATTGTTTTACAATCCGGCTAGGGACAAATTTGTCAATCAAAGCACATAGTCACTTAGACTCAAAAGCTTCTTCCTCTATGCCGTCCCACATGCTGTCTAGCTTACAATCCTGTTGGAACAATTCGGCGACTACCTTTACTTGGTCATATACTAAACTAACTGGAACCTCTTTTCCGTCTGATCCTCGAGGTCCAACCCGAGCCATATGATTCGGATCAAGCTTGGTATACCGTGTTTTCACCATGGCCCAGGCCTCTCGCGCACCTTCTCGGCAGGCCGATATCTTCCATAAACGGAAGCGCCTCCGCGCTCCTTTGAATAGCTGCACAAGTTCCTCCATACTTCCTGGAGGGGAGGCGGATGGCCACAAGGCCTTCGCAACACTCCGCATTGCCTGCCGAGCTCGCTCGTGCATTTGCGACAGCTCTTGTAGCAGATCGCCTGAAGATCCGGACATTTCCTCTTCGGGACGGCTAGTCAGCATACCTGCAGACATAAATCTGTCAGCTCCTTTCCTCGCCGAATTACACGGAGGTAAGTTTGAAAGCATACTGAATATGCCGCCTCGTAGCCTCTTATTTTCCTTCACGGAGTCAGCTAGCTTGGCTCGCACATCTTTCAGTTCTTCGCCTAGCAGGGTGTTGGAATCCTGCAGCTTGTTTTTATCCTCCCTGACCCGTGTCAGCACACGTTCGCCCGCGGCCAGTAGCCTTTTGGCTTCTTGTTTATCCGCTTGCGCGATTTCAAGTGCCTCCTTCAGCTGATCTGACGATCATGCCATGAGATATGCAAGACTGTTAGCATTGCTGGTATATGATTATATTTTCTCGATGGAGGGGAACATTACCAAGCGACGCCTTCTTGGATTTCTCCAATTCGGCGATGGAAGCAGTTAGCTGAGTCCGACACTTTTCCAGTTCTTGAGACAGCAGGTTGTTCTTCTCTGTAAGAACCTGGTTATACAATGATCCTTAAATCAGTTGTATCAACTGCTTCAAGTCTCGGGGGCTACTGGTATATAATTATCAGGTTTGTACGATGTGAACTTACCCGCATATCTTTCAACTGTTGGTTTGTGGCTCTGGCAAGCCCGTCTCGAGCAGCTCGGATGTATGCATCAGCCGAGCTGAAGGCATTGAATGCCTCTTTTGTAAAGCCGGGGTCGCGAAGAGCGGCCCTCCGGCGCCGATGATTCATGGCGCTCTCCACTTCTGAGTTTGTGATGGATACATCATCCGAATCCTCTGTCAAAGGACAATCCGGCATCACTCCCGTACCGGCCCTCGTCCTTATGGCAGGTTCGGGGGCCTGGCTGTTGGGAGCATGTCCTGCAGGACCTCCGGACATAGTCTGGCGAACGCTCTTCCTGATGGGACACAAACAGACAATATCACAGTTGGATGTGACTGCCAAGGGGCATATTTACGAAGCCGTACCTCTTTGACGACGGCTCGGTCGTGACTTCATTTGCCTTCCTCTTCGAAGGCTTGCCCGATGTAGGCGTCGTTCTCTTTTGAGTCGCCTCTGGTGTGACATGGCGCGCCGAGTGCCTCCCCTTTGGAACACGAGATAGTGTGGTGGGTGAGGCAGAATGAGGAAGCTCTTTCGGAGGAGAGGTCTCCTGATTACTTACGTGTGAGGCAGGAAGGAGGCCGGGATAGTCTGCTATAATGGCCACTTCTGTGCCATTGTAGCTCGCCTGGTAAAATACTCCTTCCTCTAGCTTCACAGATATGTCCGGATCCTCCTCGAATCCTGGGTCAAGATCCCGGTTACGGTCCACCGGCTGTGGAGCGGGGCTGTAGATCCCCGTGACGGCCTTTTGCCATTCCTGTTACAAATGGATGGGTTAGTATCAGTCAAAAGTGACTCATGGAAAGGATTGAGTATGGTGGTGGGATTAAAACTCACCCAGCTGGGAGGATTGTGCATGGAAAATCCCTCTCGGCGTTTAAGATGAATAAATTCCTCTTTCTCCCCTTTGTACAGATCGGCCAATATTTCGTCCAGAGCGGCGGGGGTGTCCGGACCTTTCCGGCCACAATGTGAGGCGTCATCTTCCCCATTGTAGTGCCACATAGGGAGCCCTCTAAATTGGAGTGGCTGGACACCCCGCACTATGGAGATCGCCATTACCTCGATTATTGATAATCCGGACTGGGCGAGTGTCTTTATCTTGCTCATTAATTGATGGATTTCCGCACTATCTTCCTCCTCGAGGCTCCTAGGGCGCCAGCTGTGGCGTTTCTTCAAAGGAGCGCTGGAAAATTCAGGGAGACCCATTCGGGTTGGGTCAGGGAGAGCGACGTCCTCAATATAAAACCACTCCGAGGGACACTCCTCGGATGCCTTCTTCGGTGTTCCGGATAGGTATCCGGTTCCGGCTATGCGCCATACTTCGGCGCCGCCCACCTCGAATATGGATCCCTCTTGGGTACGAGGGACGAGGCAGAATAGTTTTCTCCATAAATCAAAGTGGGCTTCACAGCCTAGGAAAATCTCGCAAAGGGCAACAAAACCCGCGATGTGCAAGATAGAGGTTGGTGTGAGGTTGTGCAGTTGGAGGCCATAGTACTCCATGAGTCCTCGGAGGAAAGGGTGGATTGGAAACCCAACGCCTCTTAGCAAATAAGAAATGAAGCACACCCGCTCCCCCCTGGTTGGATTGGGGAAATTTTCTGCCAAAACTTTGCCTGAGAAGGAAGTTAAACCTGCTCGAACAGGGACCAGATCCGCGGGGGGAAGAAATCCCTGTGTTTGGAGCTCCACCAGCTGATCATGGGATACAGAACATCTTTCCCAATCGCCTTTTTTTGGAGCTGTGGGGGCGGGTGGAAGAACCGGGAGCACTAGCCATGTTGGAATGGTTTCTCCTGGCAAACTTTGAGGATTTCCCGCTTGGCGTGGAATGGATCTGAAGATCCAATCTCTTTGAATATACGCCTTCCTTACATGGTCAGGGAGTTATGTGCAAAGATACCCCTACCTCTCGTATTCGCTCGACACGTGGAAACTAAAGTCATGAAGGCGTGGAAGCCGATGAGCACGACATTAAATGGAGGGCCGAATACAGCTCCTTAAGTCAGGTACTTCGAAGTAATCGGAGGAGGAACCCGCCTTGCAATGCCGAAGACAATCTGCGCTCCGGACACATCGTCATTGAAAGCCTGGTTCGGGGGCTACTGAGGGAGTCCTGGATTTAGGGGTCCTCGGGCGTCCGGGCTACGTGACGTGGGCCGGACTGATGGGCCATGGAGATACAAGACAGAAAACTCTCTCCCGTGTCCAGATGGGACTCTCCTTGGCGTGGATGGCAAGCTTGGCGTTCGATATGAAGATTCCTTTCTCTGTAACCGACTTTGTACAAACCCTAGTCTCCTCCGGTGTCTATATAAACCGGAGGGTTTTAGTCCGTAGGGACAATCATAATCAGACAGGCTAGACTTCTACGGTTTTTAGCCATTACGATCTCGTGGTAGATCAACTCTTGTAATACTCATATTCATCAAGATCAATCAAGCAGGATGTAGGGTATTACCTCCATAGAGAGGGCCCAAACCTGGGTAAACACCGTGTCCCCCGTCTCCTGTTACCATCGACCTTAGACGCACAGTTCGGGACCCCCTACCCGAGATGCGCCGGTTTTGACACCGACACCCCCCCTGGGGCGCGCCTAGAGGTCTTGTGGACCCCCTGGACCTCCTCCGACCTCAACTCCAACTCTATATCACCCTATTCGAGGAGGAAAAAACAAAGAGAAGGATTCATTGCGTTTTACGATAGGGAGCCGCCGCCGCCTCCTGTTCTTCATTGGGAGGGCTGATCTGGAGTCCGTTTGGGGCTCCGGAGAGGGGGATTCATCGCCATCATCATCATCAACCTTCCTCCATCACCAATTTCATGATGCGCACTGCCGGGAGTGAGTAATTCCATTGTAGGCTTGCTAGACGGTGATGGGTTGGATTGGATTTATCATGTAATCGAGTTAGTTTTGTTAGGGTTTGATCTCTAGTATCCACTATGTTCTGAGATTGATGTTGCTATGACTTTGCTATGCTTAATGCTTGTCACTAGGGCCCAAGTGCCATGATTTTAGATCTGAACCTATTATGTTTTCATGAATATATGTGAGTTATTGATTCTGTCTTGCAAGTTGTTGACACCTATTACGAGTTATGATCCGCATACCCCAAGGTGACAATAATTGGTATTCTTTCCAGTGATTATCGTAGTTTGAGGAGTTCATGAATTCACTAAGTGCTAATGCTTTGGTCCGGTTCTCTATTAAAAGGAGGCCTTAATATCCCTTAGTTTCCATTAGGACCCCGCTGCCACGGGAGTGTAGGACAAAAGATGTCATGCAAGTTCTTTTCCATAAGCACGTATGACTATATACGGATTACATGCCTACATTATATTGATGAATTGGAGCTAGTTATATGTCACCCTAGGTTATGACTTCTACATGATGAATATTGTCCAACACAATTATCATTGCCGATCCAATGCCTACGAGCTTTTCACATATTGATCTTTGCTAAGTTACTTTCATTGCTACTGCCGTTACAATCACTACAAAACTGCTACTATTACTTTTGCCACCGTTACCGTTACTTCCATACTACTTTGCTACTAAATACTTTGCTGCAGATATTAAGTCTTTGAGGTGTCATTGAATTGACAACTCAACTGCTAATACTCGTGAATATTCTTTGGCTCCCCTTGTGTCGAATCAATAAATTTGGCTTGAATACTCTACCCTCAAAAACTATTGCGATCCCCTATACTTGTGGGTTATCACGCGCCTTGGCGGGTAGTGGAGCCCACAGGAACCTTCTCCACCGACCTCCACCTCTATAAATACTCTAAAATCGCAAAAACCCTAGGGGAGTCGAGAGAATACAGTTTTTGACGCCGCAAGTTCCAGAACCACGAGATCCAATCTAGAGGGCCTTTTCGGCACTCTGCCGGAGGGGGCAATGATCACGGAGGGGTTCTTCATAATCCTTGTTGCCCCTCTGATGATGCATGAGTAGTTTACCATAGACCTACGGGTCCGTTGCTAGTAGCTAGATGGCTTCTTCTCTCTTTTTGATCTTCAACCCAATGTTCTCCTCAATGTTCTTGGAGCTCTATTTGATGTAACTCTCTTTTTTGCGGCGTGTTTATTGGGATCCAATGAATTGTGAGTTTATGATTAGTTTTATCCATGAATATTATTTGAGTCTTTGCTGAACTCTTATATGCAAGATTGTTATAGCCTCGTATTTCTTCTCCGAAATTTTGGTTTGGTTTGGCCAACTAGATTGATTTTTCTTGCCATGGGAAGAGGTGCTTTGTGATGGGTTCGATCTTGCGGTGCTCAATCTCAGTGACAGAAAGATACATGACACGCATGTATCATTGCTATTATGGGTAACAATATGGGGTTTATTCATACGTGAGTTTATCTTGTCTACATCATGTCATCGTTCTTATTGCATTACTTCATTTTTCCATGAACTTAATACACTAGATGCATGCTGGATAGCGGTCGATGTGTGGAGTAATAGTAGTAGATGCAGGCAGGAGTCAGTCTACTAATCTTGGACATGATGCCTATATACATGATCATTGCCTTGGATATCGTCATGATTATTCGCTTTTCTATCAATTGCCCAACAGTAATTTGTTTACCTACCGTATGCTGTTTTCTTGAGAGAAGCTTCTAGTGAAAACTACGGCCCCTGGGTCTATTTCCCTATCATATTAAACCAAAAATACCTTGCTGCATTTTTTCCTTATTTATTTTATTTTGTGTTTTAGTTAGATCTATTTACCAAAACCTATACAATTTAATCTATCTCAATACCAAGGAGGGATTTACAACCCCTCTTACGCATTGGGTTGCAAGTTTTTATTGTTTGTGTGCCAGTGCTATTTACATAGTGTTGCTTGGTTCTCCTACTGGATTGATAACCTTGGTTTCATAACTGAGGGAAATACTTACCTTTGCTATGCTGCATCATCCTCTCCTCTTCGGGTAAATACCAACGCAGATACAGGCAATCAAGCACCTCTACAAATCTCTGCTTCCCTCTGCGAAGGGCCTATCTATTTACTTTTAGGCAATTTTTATTTTATTGAGTCTCCATCTTCTCTTGTAAAGCACCAAATAGGGAAAACTATTATCATACTTGTGCACTGGATGTAGCTAATATTTGAGTGTGTCTCATGAATGGATCAATGATTGAGCATAATGGGCTAGGGATAGCTTTCTTTAGCGTTGAAATTTTGAAAGACATGGTTGCTTGTTGATATGCTTGAGTATTGATGTCTTCATGTCAATTATAGACTATTTCTTTGAATCATTTAAAGTCCAAATGTCCATGCTACAAAAGAAAATAATATGTGATGAATATGATAGGTAGCATTCCACATCAAAGATTCTGTTTTTATCATTTACCTACTCGAGGACGAGGAGGAATTAAGCTTGGGGATGCTGATACGTCTCCAACGTATCTATAATTTTTTATTGTTCCATGCTATTCTATTATCAATCTTGGATATTTTATATACATTTACTAGCAACTTTATATCATTTTTTGGGACTAACCTATTAACTTAGTGCCCAGTGCCAGTTGTTGTTTTTTGCTAGTTTTTTTACTTTGCAGAATATGAATACCAGACGAAGTCCAAATGCCACGAAATTTTTTGGAGATTTTTTTCTGGCACGAAGAGACCCTGGAAGCTTCTGCAGGCCACGAGAAGAGGCTCGTGGGGCCCACTAGGCACCAGGGCGTGCCAGGGGCCTCTAGGGCGCCCTAGTGGGTAGTGGGGCCCATGGGCACCGCCTTGGCCTACCTCCGCCTCTATAAATACTCTAAAAATCCCAAAAACCCTAGGGGAGTCTACGAAATACTTTTTCCGCCGCCGCAAGTTCCAGAACCACGAGATCCAATCTAGAGGCCTTTTCGACACTCTGCCGGAGGGGCAACGATCACGGAGGGATTCTTCATCATCCTTGCTGCCCCTCCGATGATGGGTGAGTAGTTTACCACAGACCTACGTGTCCGTAGTTAGTAGCTAGATAGCTTCTTCTCTCATTTTGATCTTCATACAATGTTCTCCTTGATGTTCTTGGAGATCTATTTGATGTAATGACTTTTTTCGGTGTGTTTGTTTGGATCCAATGAATTGTGAGTTTATGATCAGATCTATCCACGAATATTATTTGGGTTTTCTGTGAACTCTTTTATGCATGATTGTTATAGCCTCGTATTTCTTCTCCAATTTATTGGTTTAGTTTGGCCAACTAGAATGAGTTATCTTGCCATCGGAAGAGGTGCTTTGTGATGGGTTCGATCTTGCGGTGCTTAATCTTAGTGACAGAAAGAGACATGACATGCATGTATCGTTGCTATTAAGGGTAACAAGATGGGATTTATTTCATACGTGAGTTTATCTTGTCTACATCATGTCATCTTGCTTAAAGCATTACTCCATTTTTCCATGAACTTAATACACTAGATGCATGCTGGATAGAGGTCGATGTGTGGAGTAATAGTAGTAGATGCAGAATCGTTTCGGTCTACTAATTTTGGATGTGATGCCTATATACATGATCATTGCCTTGGATATCATCATAATTATTTGCTTTTCTGTCAATTTTCCAACAGTAATTTGTTTACCCACCGTATGCTATTTTCTTGAGAGAAGCCTCTAGTGAAAACTATGGCCCCCAGGTCTATTTTCTATCATATATTAAAACCAAATATACCTTGCTGCATTTTTCTTTTATTTATTTTATTTTTTGTTTTAGTTAGATCTATTTATCAAAACCTATACAATTTAATCTATCTCAATACCGTTGAGGGATTGACAACCCCTCTACGCGTTGGGTTGCGAGTATTTGTTGTTTGTGTGCAGATGTTGTTTACATAATGTTGCTTGGTTCTCCTACTGGATTGATAACCTTGGTTTCATAACTGAGGGAAATACTTATCTCTATTGTACTGCATCATCCCCTCCTCTTCGGGCAAATCCCAACGTAGCTCACAAGTAGCAAAGTGCCTACTTATTCCTCCCCCTGACAGCTGGGACCCACTAGCTACATCTTCGCACGGGGGAGTGCCTCCTTATTACGGGAAAAAAAATTCTGCCCCTGACAGCTGGGACCCACCAGCTATATCTTCGCACGCAATGAAGTGCCTCCTTATCCTCCCTGACAGCTGGGACCCCCCCCCCCCCTCGATCGAAGCATACGTAGCGTTGTCTGTCTGGTCGCGAATGTGTACGTACATACTGGTCGATCTGTGTCTCTGCAAGGATGAACCGTGGCCGAGTAAGTAGTGGCACGTGTCGTAGTAGAGCCCCCGACATAGCAGTTCATGCAATCCCGTCTAAGTCGTGTACACATACGTACAGCCACATGGCAAAAAATATGGCCACGTATGTACATACGGACGTGGTCTTGAACGCGTACTCGCGCATACGTATGGCCAGGGCTCGTGTACATGGAGAGGCAACGGACGGCAGCAACGGCGTCCTGTTCACCGGCAGCCAACCGGCTGGGTCGGAATGGAGGAAACAATGTTGTGTTCATCGGGAGGCAACCGACTGGGTTGAATTGCGTCCTGTTCAACGGGAGCCAACCGGCTTGGATAGAATAGCCGAAATGGGCTCTGGCGTACCGCAGAACAGAGGAAATGACCTTTAGTTTGACCGCCTATGGTTGAAATGGGATCCTGTTCATCGGGAGGGGTCTGGCGTACCGCAAAACGGAGAAAACAGACTTCTGTTGGAGCTCCTACGGTCGTAACAGGGTCCTGTTGATTGGGAGGGGTGTTGCGTTACGCAAAACAGAGGAAACGGACTTCTGTTGGAGCGCCTACAGTCGAAACAAGGTCCTGTTCATCGGTAGGGGTGTGGTGTACCACAAAACATGACTCCCCGGTGTAGGTGTAATGAGAACCAGGGTCTCATCAACCCTCTTAGCAGGGGTCATTCCTGTCTAGGATCGTTGCCTGGCAACCCCGGCAAATACCACATCCGGCAAGCATTATATCAACAAGCAAGAACAAGAGCTCGTTGGGGAGAAGCTTCTTCCCAGCGGCATGATCTCCTGGCGAGACAAGACCCGGCAAGGCTTGCCGCAGGACAGCTGGAAGCGAATGCAAGACAATCAAGGAGGCATTCAAGCCAATGGTTAGAAGACAGAAGCCCGAAGGCCGGATCCCCGGCAAGATACTTGCCGGGATGGCTTGCAAAGACCTGGCAAGACTCGCACCCGGCAAGACCCCGCTGCCCTGCCACCGCTCCAGCGCAGCGACCAACCTGTCATTTGGGTTTTGTCCTCTTGGATGCGTGTCATGGCACTAGCGGCGGACGGACTTAAGCGATGCTGATGGGACAGGCCCTTTTTCCGTCCCCAAGAAATTAAGGGACACCCAAACGAAGCATTTAATGCGTTTGTCCTAAGACATCAGTGATAAACATGTAAACGCTGTAGCAACTTTACACCTCTTGTATATACTGTATGCCACTGTTGGTGCCCCCTTGGACGTATAAAAGGAGGCCCAAGGCGTATCTACAAGGGGAGAGGACTCTCTGGCCCATTCGGCATGCGTAGCTGCTGCTTGAACATACTGTTCACTACGAGCGCTCCTGAAGCTCGGTCTTAAACACCCACAATAAACCAAGGCAGGAGTAGGGTTTTACGCTTCTCAGCGGCCTGAACCTGGGTAAAAATCCCTCACGTTGATCGTTGGATCTGCTCTTTGTGCATACCTCTCTCCCTGCCGAACCGTAAAAGGGATCCACGCGGTCCCATAGGTGTCATACGCCAACATCTTTGGCGCGCCAGGTAGGGGAAAGAGGTTGTGCGAACCTGATCTAGCGGTCAACGCGTCAGTTCTTGATCATCTTCGTCGCTATGGATCCCAAGAAGAAGGGCACCACGGTGGCCGGTCTGTCTACATCCAAGCTTCCGACGCCTGCGTACACAAGTGGCGGCGGAGGAGGCAGGGGAAGAAGCGGTGGCGGCTAAAATTCTTTGCCATACACAACGTCCCCTTCGTCAACATCATGACACCTAAATGGAGCATTTAATGCGTTTGTCCTAAGACGTCAGTGATAAACATGTAAATGCTGTAGCAACTTTACACCTCTTGTATGTACTGTACGCCACTGTTGGTGACCCCTTGGACGTATAAAAGGAGGCCCAAGGCGTATCTACAAGGGAGGAGGACTCTCTGGCCCATTCAGCATGCGTAGCTGCTGCTTGAACATACTGTTCACTGTGAGCGCTCCTGAAGCTTGGGCTTAAACACCCACAATAAACCAAGGCAGGAGTAGGGTTTTACGCTTCTCAACGGCCTAAACCTGGGTAAAAATCCCCTCGCGTTGATCGTTGGATCTGCTCTTTGTGCATACATCTCTCCCTGCTGAACCGTAAAAGGGATCCACGCGGTCCCATAGGTGTCGTACGCCGACATCTTTGGCGCGCCAGGTAGGGGGAAGGGGGTTGCATGAACCTGATCTAGCGATCAGCGCGTCAGTTCTTGATCATCTTCATCGCTATGGCTCCCAAGAAGAAGGGCACCACGGCAGTTGTTCCATCTACATCCAAGCTTCCGATGCCTGCGTACACAAGTGGCGGCGGAGGAGGCAGCGGAAGAAGCGGTGGCGGCTAAAATTTTGCCATACATGACGTCCCCTTCATCAACATCATGCTTGCAGAGAGTTAAGTCCTAAAACTTTGATTGCTTTCTGCTATTTAGCCTTATCCTTGATGGTATTTTTTTGTACATAACCTGTGCGTAAAGGAGCACTCTTGAAACATTCTGTGCCCCTGATTGTTCTGGGTCCGCCCAGCAACACGGATGCGGCTGCGATTGTTTCTAGAGCGTTAAGCTCCCGAAGAGGCGGTGTTCTTGATAGGCTGCTAGACAGGACCCGATCCTAAGTGCCATCGACTAGAACGTGCGCATTCGAGGAGCATTCCGGCAGACGTAGGGACTCATTGTACAAAAATGCAATCATTCAAGGAAAAGGCTCGACAAGTTTTATTCTAAGGTTTCTGCGTAAACCCGTATGCTGAGGAGCCTTCCCGGGGCTAGCTGCGCTCCTAGTCGCCTCGAGGCCGCTCGGCGATGTGAGCAGCTGCACTAGAGCTGGAAAGGAAAACCCTTTTGGGAGGCGGCGTTCCTAGCAAGCTGCTAAGGACCCGTTCCTCAAAGCGCTGCTGACTGGATTGTGCGCACCGGGAGGCATTCCGGTAAGCAAGGGAATATTCGGCAGAAGTTGAAATTATGACAAATTAGTCATAAAACCAGAAGCTAATTAACTTGTTGTGTTAAAACGCTGTCGTGGCATTACATGCCCGAATCAGTGTTGCAGGTATACAGGTGGGTGATTACCTCACAGCCTTGCTGGCAACATCCTTGCCGGAAGCCGGCGTTGAGAACATCAAAGTTCTCCGCTGAAGTCATAAGCCTTCCCGGCAACATCCTTGCCAGAAGCCAGCATCGAGAACGTCAAAGTTCTCCGCTAAAATCACAAACTTTACCAGAAATATTCGTCCGTGGAGGAATAGCAAACCTTGTCGTCGAGCCATGCGCTCCGACAAGGGGGCTTTCAACCTTGTCGTCGAGCCATGAGCTCCGACAAGGGGGCTTTCAACCTTGTCGTCAAACCATGCGCTCCGAGTCGAGCCGTGTGCTCCGACAAGGGAGTTTTCACTCTTGTCGTCAAGTCCAGCGCTCTGATGAGGGTGGAACCAGCGAGACACATTATGCAGCAAATACAACAGACAGGGTTCTCTTAAGCATTGAGATCGTTTGAGTTTTCTGCTGAAAGATGAGCTTGGGGGCTGGCAGCGCCTCTGAAAACTATTTTTCTTAACAACTATTCTTCCAGAAGGAAAGGGCATGGCGGTAATGACCCATGCCAAATTTGGCCCCACCTCCAGCATCGAGATCTTTGAGTTCTCTACAGGAGGCGGGCCCGGGGGCTCCTGTCGGTGTAATGAGAACCAGGGTCTCATCAACCTTCTTAGCATGGGTCATTCCCGTCTAGGATCGTTGCCTGGCAACCCCGGCAAATACCACATCCGGCAAGCATTATATCAACAAGCAAGAATAAGAGCTCGTTGGGGAGAAGCTTCTTCCCAGCGGCATGATCTCCTGGCGAGAAAAGACCCGGCA
This sequence comes from Thinopyrum elongatum, assembly GCA_011799875.1. Lineage (NCBI taxonomy): Eukaryota > Viridiplantae > Streptophyta > Magnoliopsida > Poales > Poaceae > Thinopyrum > Thinopyrum elongatum. The sequence goes on along the minus strand of CM022299.1, from coordinate 289,284,371 downwards.
AGGCTTGCCGGAGGACAGCTGGAAGCGAATGCAAGACTATCAAGGAGGCATTCAAGCCAATGGTTAGAAGACAGAAGCCCGAAGGCTGGATCCCCGGCAAGATACTTGCCGGGATGACTTGCGAAGACCCGGCAAGACTCACACCCGGCAAGACCCCTCCGCTCTGCCACCGCTTCAGCGCAGCGACCAGCCTGTCATTTGGGTTTTGTCCTCCTGGATGCGTGTCATGGCACTAGCGGCGGATGGACTTAAGCGGTGCTGATGGGACGGGCCCTTTTTCCGTCCCCAAGAAAGTAAGGGACACCTAAAAGGAGCATTTAATTCATTTGTCCTAAGACGTCAGTGATAAACATGTAAACGCTGTAGCAACTTTACACCTCTTGTATGTACTGTACGCCACTGTTGGTGACCCCTTGTACGTATAAAAGGAGGCCCAAGGCGTATCTACAAGGGAGAGGACTCTCTGGCCCATTCGGCATGCATAGCTGCTGCTTGAACATACTGTTCACTGCGAGCGCTCCTGCAGCTTGGGCTTAAACACCCACAATAAACCAAGGCAGGAGTAGGGTTTTACGCTTCTAAGCGGCCCGAACCTGGGTAAAAATCCCTCGCGCTGATCATTGTATCTGCTCTTTATGCATACCTCTCTCCCTGCCAAACCGTAAAAGGGATCCATGCGGTCCCATAGGTGTCGTACGCCGACACCCGGGCTACTGGTCATCCACCGTCTACTGCCTTGCTCCAGCCTCCAAGGGCTACTGTTCATCCACCGTCGACTTCCTCCAGCCTCCATCGGTTACTGTTCATCCAGCCTCCACGGGGGTCCTGTTCATCCACCCCCAACCGGCTGTGGGGTGTGGCGGCCTCCTCGGTGTCCCGTTCATCCAGCGGCGACCGCCCACTACCACGGGGTCCTATTCATCCAGCGGCAACCGCCTACACACGGCCGGGGTACTGTTCATCCAACCCCCACCGGGAACTGTTCATCCACAACCAACCAACCGGCTGGACTCACCACGTCTCGACTCGTTCTACGTATCACGCGCACGGCAGCAATGGGCACTGTTCATCCAGAGGCAACACCCAACCGGCTAGCTACATCTCGCACGGGGGTTCGATCGACTTCAGTAAGTAGCAGCAGCGATCGATCGGCTTCAGTAAGCTGCAGCAGCGATCGATCAGCTTCAGTTAGCAGCGAAGGAGTCGGTCGGGTTCAGTTAGCAGCGAAGGGATCGATCGATCGGCTTCAGTACATAGCAGTGTGATCGCTCGGGTTCAGTAAGCGAACGCCTCGCTTGGGTTCAGTTATAGTGAACACGGCTCGCACCACGTGCGCGTACGAGAGAGAAACACGCAAACCACACTGCATGGCTCGGCCTCGGCCACCCACCGTAACCTTCCCCGCCCTCACTTCTACCATGATTTTTTTATGTCATGGACGGCCGAAAGAATGTCATGCAGGTGCGTCCCCGGCCCGCCCAGGACGAAAAGCCCATTTTATGTCACGATTTTTTTCATAGAAGTAATAGAAGTAGGAGCCCACTACATCTATGATGATACATGTTTTTGTCACAATTATCGTCATAGAAGTGTCATAACCATGACAGAAAAAATTTCGTTTGGGCCACAATGTCGCCGATGTGTCTTTTTTTTGTAGTGCGACACCCAGGCATACGAGCATACCCGCTCGTATGGAACACCGCCATTGGCTCCGTTGCCTTTGGAAATTTTTGTTGGCTCCTCCCACGCTCAATACGACCGCGCATACGACCATGGGCAGTCATATAAAACGCCGTCTTTTCCTCTGATTCATCTAGGACTTCGTTTTCTTCAAAAAATCCTGCGGGTTAGTTCCAAGACTTGTACTAGGCAAATATTAAGAAGATCCAATAGTGCAATGGTACCACATAAAAAAATTGAGCAGCCAAAAAATTTCACCTTATGAAGACTTAAACCAAACCAACTTTAATAGCAATTCATGCATAGTGCCAATGCAAAAATAAGAATGCAAACTAAACTCAAAAGACACAAAACTAATAAAGACTCCTACTTACTTCTGGGTTGCCTCCCGACAACACTTTCTTTAGAGCCATATAGCTAGGCTTTGATGCTCTATTTTTTTCCTCCGACCATGTTTCAGAGCACCTCATAGAAAAATTTGCCAAAGACATACCCGCTTGCGGTGCATCAGCATTATGTAGATGAACAAGTCTTCACTCTAGAGCCAAAGTTGATGCACCATATGGGATAAGCATGTCTCCTTGATTTTCTGCAGCAAGAGGGTTAGAGGATTATAATTAAACTTCAATTTTTTACCTTGGGTACTGTTGTGGGCAAACACTTCATAAAATTCTTTAGAAGCGGAGAATGCACCCTTCTCTGGTAGGATTTCCTGCATCATATTACTGTGACAAAATGCATGGCAAAGAATTACTGGAGATGTGCAAGGCTTCACTTCTAGTTCATCATGATTGCTAATACTAGATTCCTTAAACAAGACATCTAATGACTCATAATAATCATCATCCTCATTTTGAGGGTGACATTCCTGCACAAAAACATCATCAGCATCATATTCATCCGAACTAGAATAATCATAATCATTAGGATTATTATAAATAACATCTTTGTTAGCAAAGATAAGATCCCAACATTGATATTCCCATGAACGAGTGTCATCATAAAAGAGCTCATTATTTTTGTGCGAAGAATTACTAACAAAGGTGGAAGGTATGGGCGGGTGATCAATCCATTCCTCCTTTTCATCCTTGTTGCATGTTTCTTTCTCTACACACACTTGTTCATGTTGGATATGTTGCTCTTTGTAGACCCTCTCTGTTTCAACCTTTGGAGCTATATCAATCTTGCAAACATCAACTGTTGTTGGAGTGGTGCAGCCATGTTTCTTCGGATGTGGAACTTTGTCAACACATTTCTTCTTGTGTCTCCTGCTAGGAGAAAATTTTCTCACTATGTCCTTGATACGTCTCCAACATATCTATAATATTTGATTGTTCCATGTTCTTATATTATCAATCTTGGATGTTTTATATACATTTACTAGCAACTTTATATCATTTTTTGGGACTAACCTATTGACATAGTGCTGATGTTTGCTTGAACTACGTCGGTATTTCCCCAAAGAGGAAGGGATGATGCAGCACAGCAACGGTAGGTATTTCCCTCAGTGATGAGACCAAGGTTATCGAACCAGTAGGAGAACCAAGCAACACTACGTAAACAGCACCTGCACACAAAGAACAAATACTTGCAACCTGACGTGTTAAAGGGGTTGTCAATCCCTTTCGGGTAACGGCGCCCGAAATGCCTAGTGGCCGGAGATAAATTGTAGTAGATTGGATAAATGGATCGCGAATAAAATAAAATGTAGCAAAATATTTTTGGGTTTTTAGAAATATAGATCTAAAAATAAAAGATGCAGATAAATAAAAAGGCAAATAGCAAAATAGATCTGAAAATATATGATGAGAAAATAGACCCGAGGGCCGTAGGTTTCACTAGTGGCTTCTCTCAAGAAAAATAGCATACGGTGGGTAAACAAATAACTGTTGGGCAATTGATAGAACTTCAAATAATCATGATGATATCCAGGCAATGATCATTATATAGGCATCACATCTAAGATCAGTAGACCGACTCCTACCTGCATCTACTACTATTACTCCACACATCGACCGCTATCCAGGATGCATCTAGTGTATTAAGTTCATGGAAAAATGGAGTAATGCAATAAGAATGATGACATGATGTAGACAAGATCTATTTATGTAGAAATAGACCCCATCTTGTTATCCTTAATAGCAACGATACATACGTGTCGGTTCCCCTTCTGTCACTGGGATCAAGCACCGTAAGATCGAACCCATCACAAAGCACCTCTTCCCATTGCAAGATAAATAGATCAAGTTGGCCAAACAAAACCCAAATATCGGAGAAGAAATACGAGGCTATAAGCAATCATGCATACAAGAGATCAAAGAAGACTCAAATAACTTTCATGGATAAAAATATAGATCTGATCATAAACTCAAAGTTCATCGGATCCCAATAGACACACCGCAAAAAGAGTTACATCATATGGATCTCCAAGAGACCATTGTTTGAGAATCAAACGAGAGAGAGAAAGCCATCTAGCTACTGCCTACGGACCCATAGGTCTACAATGAACTACTCACGCATCATCGGAAAGGCACCAATGAGGATGATGAACCCCTCCGTGATGGTGTCTAGATTGGATCTGGTGTTTCTAGAACTTGCAATGGCTGGAATTGATTTTCGTTGACTCCCCTAGGGTTTCTGGAATATTGGGGTATTTATAGAGCAAAGAGGCTGTGCGGGAGGCCACCAAGGTGGGCACAACCCACCTGGGCGCGCCTGGGCCACCAGGCGCGCCCTGGTCAGTTGTGCTCCCCTCAGAGCACCCCTCTAGTACTTCTTTGGCCCAACAGGTGTCTTCTGGTCCAGAAAAAATCCACAAAAAGTTTCGCTACGTTTGGACTCCATTTGGTATTGATTTCCTGCGATGTAAAAAACAAGCAGAAAACAGAAACTGGCACTGGGCACTATGTCAATAGGTTAGTACCAAAAATGATATAAAATGATTATAAAATGATTGTAAAACATCCAAGAATGATAATATAACAGCATGGAACAATCAAAAATTATAGATACATTGGAGACGTATCAGCATCCCCAAGCTTAATTCCTGCTCGTCCTCGAGTAGGTAAATGATAAAAACAGAACTTTTGATGTGGAATGCTGCCTAACATGTTCATCACATATTATTTTCTTTGTAGCATGGACATTTGGACTTTTATATGGTTCAAAGCAATAGTCTAGTTTTGACATGAGGACTTTAATACTCAAGCATATCAACAAGCAACCATATCTTTCAAAATATCAACACTAAAGCAAGTTATCCCTAGCCCATTATGCTCAATCATTGATCCATTCATGAAACACACTCAAATACTAGCTATACCCAATGCTCAAGTACAATCATAGTGCCCCTTAGTTGGTGCTTTGTAAGTGAAGATGGAGACTCAAGTAAAAATAAAAATTGCATAAAGTAAATGAAAGGCCCTTCGCGGAGGGAAGTAGGGATTTGTAGAGGTGCCAGAGCTCAAAGCTTAAATTGAGAGATAAAAAACATTTTGAGAGGCATACTTTTCCCACCAACAAAAATAGCTTAGAGTTCCCTATACTTTCCATGCTAGATATATCATAGGCGGTTCCCAAACAGAAATTAAAGTTTATTCCTTTTTCCACCATACTTTCACTTTCCATGGCTAGCCGTATCCACGGGTGCCCTCCATACCAACACTTTCCAAGGAATTTATTATTTGATAACATAAAGTAAATTCATTTTTCATTTCGGGACTGGGCATCCCTAATACCTTTGCCGTACTCTCATGCAATGACAAGTGACTAAACACTCATCGTGAGAATAACACATCTAGCATGGAAAAATATCGGCCACCCCTCACCGCCTCGCGAGCGGTACGAGCACACAAAAGAGAAATTTATTTTGAAAATTAGAGATGGCACATACAAATTTACTTAAAACGGCACGGAAATATCGCATATAGGTAGGTATAGTGGACTCATATGGCAAAACTGGTTTAAAGGGTTTTGGATGCACAAGTAGTCATACTTAGTGCAAATGAAGGCTAGCAAAAAGATTGAGAAGCGTCCAACCAGGAAACAAAAAATCTCATAAGCAAGCATTAAGCATAATTAACACCGAATAATGCACAAGTAGGATATAATTTCATTGCATAACTATTGACTTTCGTGCTTGCATAGGGAATCACAAACCTTAACACCAATATTCTTACTAAAGCATAATTACTCATCAACATGACTCACATATCATATCGTCATGTCTCAAAACTATTACTAAGAATCAAGTTTATTTTGTCCAATGATCTTCATGAAAGTTTTTATTATATCCTCCTCGGATATCTATCACTTTGGAACTAATTTCATACGTTGCTTTTACTAAGCTCAAACAAATATAAGTGAAGAACATGAGCATAATATTTCTTTCTCTCAAAATAATCTAAGTGAAGCAAGAGAGAATTTCTTTAAAATTTTACTAACTCCCAAATAAATCTAAGTGAAGCATGAGAGCATTTCTTCAAAAATAACAAAGCACACCGTGCTCAAAAAGATAATAGTGAAGCACTAGAGCAATTCCAAGGCTCTAAAAATTTAAGTGAAGCATAGGAGCAAGCATAGCATAATTTTTTAGCTTTCTCAAAAAGGTGTGTCCAGCAAGGATTCAAGACTTACAATAAAAAGCAAAACAAGCAAAGACTCATATCATACAAGATGTTCCAAGCAAGACTCATAATATGTGACGAATAAAAATATAGCTCCAAGTAAAATACCGATTGTCGTTAGAAGAAAGAGGGGATGCCACTCAGGGGCATCCCCAAGCTTAGTTGCTTGATACTTTTTGAATATTATCTTGGGGTGCCTCGGGCATCCCCAATCTTAGCCTTTTGCTAATCCCTATTCCTTCATCCATCGTAATATCACCCAAAACTTGAAAACTTCAATCACACGAAACTCAACAAAACCTTCGTGAGATCCGTTAGTATAAGAAAACCAATCTTTACTTTAAGTACTGTAGAAAACCCATTCAAATTTTGTTCTTGCATTATATCTAATGTATTCCAACTTTTTTATGGCAAAAACTCTTCAAAGAAAACCATAGATTCATCAAAATAAGCACACAATGCAAAGAAAACAGAATCTGTCAAAAACAGAACAGTCTGCAAAGATACGAATTGTTCTCATACTTATGTATCTCCAAAAATTCTAAATAATTAGGAAAACAGATTTAATTTGTATATAAATCTTTTTTAAAAAATTCAGAATTTTTCGTCTCGGCTGTGAATTTTAAAAATTGTTTTACTGGACGCAAAAGTTTCTGTTTTCCAATAAGATCAAATCAACTATCACCCAAATCATCCCAAAGGCTTTGCTTGGCACAAACACTAATTTAAACCACAAAAACACATCTAATCAGAGGCATAATTTGGTATTTTATTGAAAACAGCAAGAAAAACAAAAAGCAAAAAGATACAAGTTGGGTTGCCTCCCAACGAGCGCTATCGTTTTACGCCCCTAGCTAGGCATAAAGCAAAGATCTAAGTATTGTCATCTTTGTTTCGAGATCCATAAGATGCCCTCATGATTGATTCATATGGTGGCTTAATTCTAGTTCTAGGGAAGTGTTCCATACCCTTCCTTAATGGAAACAGAAATTTAATATTGCCTTCTTTCATATCAATCACGGCACCAATAGTACGTAAAAACGGTCTACCAAGTATAATTGGACAAGACGGATTGCAATCAATATCAAGAACAATAAAATCTATGGGCACATAATTCCTATTTGCAATAATAAGAACATCATCAATTCTTCCCATAGGCTTTTTAATAGTAGAATCCGCCAAGTGCAAATTTAAAGAGCATTCTTCAATATCGGTAAGACCAAGCACATCACATAAAGATTTCGGAATTGTAGAAACACTGGCACCCAAGTCACATAAAGCAAAACACTCATAATTTTTAATCTTGACTTTGATAGTAGTTTCCCATTCATCATGTAATTTTCTAGGAATTGAAACTTCTAATTCCAACTTTTCTTCAAAAGCTTTCATCATAACATCAACAATATGTTTAGTAAAAGCTTTTTTTTGTTCATAAGCATGGGGTGAATTTATCATGGATTGCAACAAAGAAATACAATCAACCAAAGAACAACTATCATAATTAAAGTCTTTGTAATCCAAAAGAGTGGGCACACCACTAGTTAAAGTCTTGACCTCTTCAAACCCACTTTTATCAAAAATTTCAACAAGATTTTCACCCTTCGAATTATCGGGACGCCTTCTAGCTAAAGTTGACTCTTCTCCAGTCCCTTTTTCATCAATCTTAATTTTACTAAACAAAGAATCAATAGAAGAAACACCAATCATTTTAAGATCTTCATCACTTTTATGAAAGCAATCACTAGAAAATGCTTTTTCTAAAAATTCTCGTCTAGCTCTAAGCATAGCGGTTCTTTTCTTACTTTCATCCATAGAAACATAAAGATCTTTAATTGATTCTTCAACCTTAGGCACAAAAATTTTTATCTTGAGATTTTCTACATCATGAGAAATTCTATCAATACTTCTAGACATATCATCATCTTTATTCAGCTTTTCTTCTATCGTAGCATTGAAAACTTTTTGAGTATTGATAAATTCTTTAATATTATTCTCAAGATCAGAGGTGTTTCTATTATTATTATAAGAAGGATTACCATAGGAATTACCATAATTATTAGAGGAATTACTAGGAAAAGGCCTAGGATTAAAATTACCTCTATAAGCCTTGTTATTGAAATTATTTCGCGAGATAAAATTCACATCTATGGCATCACTATTTTGCTCAATCAAAGTAGACAAAGGCATATCATTAAAATCAATAGGAGCATTTTTATTAGCAACCAACTTCATAAGAGCATCAACTTTTTCACTCAAAGAATTTATTTCTTCTACCGAATTGACTTTTTTACTAGTAGGAGCTCTTTCGGTATGCCATTGCGAATAATTTGCCATAATATTATCAAGCAATTTAGTAGCTTCACCCAAAGTAATTTCCATTAAAGTACCCCCCGCGGCGGAATCTAAAAGATTACGAGAAACAAAATTCAACCCCGCATAAATTTTTTGTATGATCATCCGATTTAACCCATGAGTTGGGCAATTCCTTAGCATCAATTTCATCCTTTCCCAAGATTGTGCAACATGCTCATGTTCAAGTTGCTTGAAATTCATGATCTGGGTTCTAAGGGAAATGATTTTCTGATCATACTCATGTTCAAGTTGCTTGAAAAATAGATCTGATCATAAACTCAAAGTTCATCGTATCCCAACAAACACACCGCAAAAAGAGTTACATCATATGGATCTCTAAGAGACCATTGTATTGAGAATCAAACGAGAGAGAGAAAGCCATCTAGCTACTGCCTATGGACCCGTAGGTCTACAATGAACTACTCACGCATCATCGGAGAGGCACCAATGAGGATGATGAACCCCTCTGTGATGGTGTCTAGATTGGATCTGGTGTTTCTGGAACTTGCGGCGGCTAGAATTGATTTTCGTCGACTCCCCTAGGGTTTCTGGAATATTGGGGTATTTATAGAGCAAGGAGGCGGTGCAGGAGGCCACCGAGGTGGGCACAACCCACCTAGGCGCACCTGGGCCCCCAGGCGCGCCCTGGTGGGTTGTGCTCCCCTCGGAGCACCCCTCTAGTACTTCTTTGGCCCAACAGGTGTCTTCTGGTCCAGAAAAAATCCACAAAAAGTTTTGCTGCGTTTGGACTCCGTTTGGTATTGATTTCCTGCGATGTAAAAAAGAAGCAGAAAACAGCAACTGGCACTGGGCACTATGTCAATAGGTTAGTACCAAAAAATGATATAAAATGATTGTAAAACATCCAAGAATGATAATATAACAGCATGGAACAATCAAAAATTATAGATACGTTGGAGACGTATCAAGTGCCCAGTGCCAGTTGCTATTTTTTTGCTTATTTTTTTACTTTGCATAATATCAATACCAAACGAAGTCCAAATGCCACAAAAAAATTTGGAGATTTTTTCTGGATAGAAGACACCCTGGGAGCCAAAGGAGCACATGAGAGGAGGCCTGTGGGGCCCACTAGGCACCAGGGCGCGCCAGGGGGCCCAGGCGCGCCCTGGTGGGTAGTGGAGCCCACGGGAAGCTTCTTGACCTACCTCTGCCTCTATAAATACTCTAAAATTCCAAAAACCCTAGGGGGTCGAGGAAATACAATTTCCGCCACTGCAAGTTCCAGAACCACGAGATCCAATCTAGAGGCCTTTTTCGGCACTCTACCGGAGGGGGCAACTGTCGGCGTATGACACCTATGGGATCCGAAGGACCCCTTTATGGTTCGGCAAGGAGAGAGGTATGCACAAAGAGCAGAACCGATGATCAACATGAGGGGATTTTTACCCAGGTTCGGGTCGCTGATCAGCATAAAACCCTACTCCTGCTTTAGTTTATTATCAGTGTTTTCGTCCCAGTTCTTGGAGTGCTTGCGATGAACAGTGTGTTCGTGCAGCAGCTACGCATGCAGAATGGGCCAAAAGTGCACTCTCTAGAGTCCTCCTTGTAACAGTTTCCTTGGGCCTCCTTTTATATGATCCAAGGGGTCACCATAGTGGCAAACTTCTCATATGCGAGGTGTAAAGTAGCTACATGGTTATCATACCTAACCACTGACGGTTTAGGACAAATGCATTTAATGCACCATGAGGTGTCCGTTTAGGTGTCCTTACTTTCTTGGGGATGGAAAAAGGGGCCATCCCATCAGCACCGCTTAAGCTCGCCTCCACTAGTGCCTTGCCACGCATCCAGAGATGGGACCAGAATGCCAGGCTGGTCGCTGCGCTGGAGCGGTGCCACAGTGGCGGAACCTTGCCGGGTGCAAATCTTGCCGGGCTCGGCAGGCTACCCCGGCAAGATCTTGCCGGGAGCCGAGCCCCTGGTCTCTAGTTCTCCATATCTTCTGATCCTTGGCTTGAATGTCTCTCCGATAACTTTGGATTGATCTTCAGTTGTTCCCCCGACAAGCCTTGCCGCAGGTACGGCTACAACTGCCCGTGCACAAGTATGGGGTACTAAAGGCCCAATATTTAGTACACCGATAGGAGCCCCCGGGCCTAGGCCACACACGAGTGCGAGGCGTTGTTGGGCTAGGCCCAAACAGTGCACGGGCACGCGTGGCAGGGGTTAACTGCTTGTAATTATTCCGCTTACTGCGCTTCCCCACTACGCGAGTTGAATGCGCGACGTGGGAAGCGTGCGCTGAATGGCCACGGCCGCAGCGCGCTCGTATAGGCGTATTCACATTGGGCAGTAAAAGAGGCAGCCTCGCTCCTTCCCCATAAAAAGGAATCCACAAAGGCACTGCCCATTTACCCCCTCTTCTTTCCAATCTGGAATCCGCCATTACCTTCTCTCTCCCGAGCCCAGAGCAGAACTTCTCCTCATCCGCTCACCGCCTCCGCACCCGCTCTATCCTCGGCTTCTGCCTTCACAACCACCATGCCACCCAAGGCTAGCAAGAGCAAGGGCAAGGGCAAGGAGACGAAAGCTGATGTCCCGGAGAGCGAGCTGGTGAAGATGCGGAAGAAGTATGTCTTCTTCGCTCCGACGCTCGACGCGGAAGCCTTGAAGAACCGGTACCAGTGCATGTGGGCGAGGGAGACGAAGGCTCACCCCGCGACTCGCGTGGCCCCAGGTTCTTCTTCCACAGGCGGACCAGATAGATGTCCCTTCTTCGCCGCTTATTTTTATTGCGGGCTTTGTCCTCCATTCTCCGATTTCCTTATTGACATCATGTACACATACGGCTTCCGTCTCCTGGATTTCACGCCGAATGCCGTAACATGCATGTCTATCTTTGCTCATCTTTGCGAAAACTTTGCCGGAGTAGTTCCCAACACTGCTCTCTTCCGCCATTACTTTATTCCTCGCCTCCAAAAAGGGGAAGCCCTTTCCGGTTCTATCACCTGGATCCCAAGGGCATGGAACAAGGAGATATATCCAGATGGGGTTTACCGCGAGAAGTGGGAAGAATGGCGGTCCGAGTGGTGCTGGATTAAGGAAGCAGATCCCCATCCATTCTGTTCGCCCCGACGGCAGAAGGTGGTCCGTGGCGAGGACTGGAGTGATCTCGATGCTCAAGATGACAAGCTCATGATCGCCACCACCAGGATCCTCCGTTTGAGAGCTGCCGGGCTCACAATAGAGATGATTGGCTCTGATTTCCTTCGCTGCCGCATCGCCCCACTGCAGAATAAGGGGAGACCAGCTTGGGAGTTCCGGAACGCGGCAGGCATCATGAGGCTGCGCCCCGGACTGAATAATAACTTGACAATTATGTAGCTTGGCGCTCTCCGCCACAGGCTATTTCAGAGCGAGGACAAACATAAGTTGTCGGCGGGAATTATCCCTTTGTGTAACAACTCCGCCCTGGGGTCAATCATTGCCACAATGCCAATGTTCAACGCCCATGGCCTTGACGCGACTTGGGTCGAGCCATCTGCAGAGCAGGCACAAAAGTTCTTCGACAACTTGTCGGAGAGGGCCATCCAGGAAGAAACAATCCTCGTCCGCGCCACCACTAATGAAGAAGTGGCGTATATTGCCACTAGAGTGGAAGAGGCGAATCTTGCCGCGGAGGCCGGCAGCGTCGGTTTCACGGAATGGGAAACTAGCAACGCAGAAGTCATATTGGAGGAGAATCCTGCCGGGGAACAGAGCGGCGCAGTCACCGAGGGCTCATCTGATGAGGACGCAGCCGAGGAACAGCCGCAGGAGGAGCCCCCAGCTCCAAAGAAGGCAAAACGTGTCCTTCAGAAAGCCGCCTCTGGCGTCCCAGCAAGCCAAACTTCTTGGAGCAGCGAGGCTCCCGGCAAGGAGGCGACCAGCAAGGTTGCACCGCGGCAAGGAGTTCGGCATCAACCCGTGCGGCGCACGAGACACACACCTGTGGCAACCATTGGGGCGGCAGGGGCGTCTCACACAACAGCACCGAAAGCTAAGGCGGCAGAGTCACGCCAACTCCCTGCACCTGCTGTAGCCAAGCGACCCAGGAGCTCCCCTCCGCCTCCCCATACAGACACCGCAACGGAGGTCAATTTCGACATCTCCAGTTTCATCCCGGAATGAGAAGAGGAAGAGTAAATATCTTGTCACAGTCTTTATCTCCCAAACTCTGAATTTGATTGATCTTATTGCCTTGCTTCATCTTGTCTCTGCAGTGAGGCAGAAACTTTGGCGGAAAGGATGGCGAAGAGGGCGAAGACCTCCACGGGCGACGAGCCCCCGACAAGCTCTGCAAGCGTGCCAGAAACTATCACCATCAGCCCGGAGCTTAGCCCTCGTCGCAGCCCCCAGCGCAGCCCTCAGCGTGAGTCCACTACTCGTTTTCCACTGGCGGGTGCTTAGGTTTCTACCTTTGCCGCTTATATCTTTGGGCTTGCAGGAGAAGAACAGCAACAGGGAGAGTCATTGGAGGACGCCCCCGTCGTGCCGCCTCCGTCAACCCACGCCGCCCGCAAGCGCATCTCCGGCAAAAGCTCCTACCGGCGAGCCTACCTTGGAAGGGGAGGAGCCGGCAAACATGGGCACCGGCAACCTTTTCCCGGCAACCAATGTTGCCGGGAGGGGTGAAGCTACCCCTCAATAGCTCGACGCAGGTGACTGCTTGCCTCAGAGCACTTGTTATTCTTTCCTTTATCTTTCTAAACTTCAATCTTGATTTGATTTTGCTTCCCTCCTTCGTCCTTCAGAATTCCCTGTGATGGAACACATGGAGGTCGACATTGTCATCGAGGAGACCGCCAGAGACGCTGCCGCCGAAGCTGACAAGATCGCTGCTAGCGAGGCCGCCAAAGACGCCACTGTCGAAGTCAGCGAAGCTGCTGCCGAGGAAGCCGCCAAGGAACTTGCCGAGAGGGCCGGCGAGGAGACTGATGACCATACTGACGGCATTCCTGCCGTAGGAGCGCCAAGCGCTACACCAGCCATAGAGCCCCCAGCCACCGGTGAGACGATTGTCGAAGATCAACCATCGACATCTGAGGCTCCCACATTGAGCAAATATCTCAAGGTTGGCGACAACCTATTCGTCAACTTACCGGGGACGGCAAGAATTGGAGCGCCGACCGAAGGGGAAATTTTTGATGAAGAAATCATCACCGCTGCCGGGCTCGAGATCGTCGATGAACCAAGCGCCAGCAGTGGCAAATCTGAAGAAGATTGGCTCCTCCAGGCCATGGGCGATAATTTCCGCAAGCTCCAAGCGCTCCACCGTGCTCGAAAGGAGAAGGCAAACTCCAGAGCTGCAGTTGTCGAAGCAGCCGAGGCGGATTTCCAGAAATGCGTTGAGCAAATGCAGATCTGGTACGCCGAGGCCTTTCAGGAGTTGACTGCCAGCCAGGAACAAGTGAGCTAAAGCTGGGTGGAGCTCCTTCTGAGGCAATCTAACATAGAGAAGGCGCAAGAGGAAGCTGCGCAAAGGGTTGCCGCTGAGGATGCTCTCTTGACGCAGCGCCGCATTGGGCTTGACGCTCACGAAGAAGATCTTGCCACGCGCGAGCAGGCACTTTCCGCCAAACTCCGTGGCAAGGACGAAGAAATTGAAAAGCTTGTCGCGCAGCGGACCCAGGAGCTAGAGCAGAAGCACAAGGAAGCGCTCAAAGCTTCAACTGTAGATCACGCTAGCAAGCTCAAAGAAGCCATCGATGCCACCGAGGCCGCAGAGGCCGCCAAGAACGAGCTGAGCAACAGAGTGAAGAAGCTGGAGGCGGATCTTGAGGAACACAGCAAGAAGCTCTCAACGCTCAAAGGTGACAGGGAGAAAACTCTCCACAGCCTAGCGGAGATGCAAATTGCTATATCTGACAAGACCAAGCAGCTCTCTTCAGCCAACGATGCCATTGCCGATCTGAGGCTGAAGCTGACCACGCTGGAAAAGTCTCTTAAGGACGGCAGGGCCCGCGAGAAGGCCCTGAGCAGAGATCTCCAGGATGAGAGGAACTTGCTTAAGAGCGCTGCCGCCACCCAAATTGACTATGAGAAGGGTGTGAAAATCTGGACTGATCGCCTTGTCGACACCGCGGAGAAGCTCATAGCACAACTGTCAACCATGGGCCAGGATGGCCTGCAAAACTTCAGGTATTCCTCTGAAGAAAGGATATCCCCGAGCGCCAGGCTGACCATGTTCTTCGAAAGCATCATTGATGCCCTGAAGCTGCTCCAGTCCAACCGAGCGATCCAACTGGCCAATGAATCCCGCAAGCTTTGCCGGGCCGTCCTCCACAAGGTACTCATCAAGGTGGTACATAAGAACCCTGGCGTTGACCTCACAAACGTGCTCGACCGCTTGCCGAAGGATGCAGATCTCAAGGCACTTGAGGAGCTTGTCGCGCCCATCCTTGAGAAGGTAGATTCAATCAAGAGGGTTGAAGGCCAGCGCAGGGACTAGCCGTCTCACTTTTCCTTGCCGCCACCATTCCATGCCAAGGACAATTTAGTCTTAAGTTAGACCTACGGCAACTATCGATGTAATATAACTTGCTATGACTGAGTACATGCATGCTATTTCCCTTGTCCAATTTCTTTCCATATGATGTACGCCCTATGCTTACTGGAAACTTGCTGGCGCGCAACCTACCGCGAGCGCTGGGTGCGGGACTTCAGCAGCCTGCTGGAGGTGCAGCAGCCGGCAAGACACCTTGGTGTTCTTGGTGCAGCCACTTAGACTGTTGAGCAGACTCGAAACAAAATAAGGGCGCAACCAATTACGACAAGGGTTCCTTCGCGTGCAGGTTTTCCATACAAGGGCTAAAATCGTCTAAAGAAAATAGCCTGATAGTAAAAATTGAAAAACTTGCTCAAAGTTTCGCAACTTAGCTTTCCGTCGATGTACTCCTTCCGGCAAGACATCAATTCTGAACATCGCCCATTGGTATCCATATCTTCCTTCCTTCCTCCCCCCCCCCCCCCCCCGGCAAACTTGCGCCCGAGGGAACCTTCTATCCTTTGAGAAAAAGAAAGAAGAGAAAATAGAGATATGGAACTTTGGTGGTCCATTAGTCTTACCGGGAACAAGTGTCATACAATATCTCAGACAAGCATGCATATATATAAACATGGAGATCAACAAGAAATGTATAACACTTAAGCTTATCCAACTAAGCACAGGGTCTGTGCCTGGCTTTGTACAAAGGATTATATGCCTTACCGGCAAGACTCATACAAAAGGAGGTTGCCGGGAGCCCCCGGCAACTGCGCCTTATGGGTAAAACTTGCGAAGATGTTCAATATTCCAGGAGTTGCTCACTAGAATGCCATCTTCGGTCTCCAGGCGGACAGCGCCGGGCCTGGTGACTCGTACTACCCGATAAGGGCCTTCCCACTTCGGCATCAACTTGTTTGAATTCTTGGCGGACTGAATCCGCCGAACAACAAGGTCGCCTTCCTCAAGGCTTCGGGCATGAACTTTGCGGCTATGGTAGCGGCGCAAAGCTTGCTGGTAGCGTGCAGCTCGCACAGCAGCCTAAAGACGATCCTCCTCAAGGAGCACAGCGTCATCTTGTCGCAGTTGCTCTTGCTCAAGCTCATCATAAGCAAGCACTCGAGGTGACCCGTATATGAGTTCCGTGGGGAGAACTGCTTCTGCTCCATAAACCAAAGCGAAGGGTGTCTGGCCAGTGGCTCGATTTGGTGTCGTTCTGATTGACCAAAGAACCGCCGGCAACTCATCAATCCAGCGCCTTCCGCACTTTTTCAGCTTGTCAAAAGTCCTGGTCCTGTGACCGCGCAGCACTTCAGCATTAACCCTCTCCGCTTGGCCGTTGCTTCTCGGGTGAGCAATAGAGGCAAAACAAATTTTGCCGCCAAGGTCTTGGACGTATTGCATGAAGGTGCGACTTGTGAACTGTGTGCCGTTGTCGGTGATGATCCTGTTGGGCACACCGAAACGGCAAACTATTCCTTTAAAGAACTTGACGGCTGATTGTGTTGTCACCTTCCTCACTGCTTCCACCTTCGGCCACTTTGTGAACTTGTCGATTGCAACGTACAAGTACTCAAAGCCCCCGGTAGCACGGGGAAAAGGGCCTAGTATGTCGAGCCCCCAGACCGAAAATGGCCAGGAGAGAGGGATTGTCTGAAGAGCTTGAGCTGGCTGACGTGATTTCTTTGAATGAAACTGGCACGCTTCACACTTGGTTACTAGTGCAGCTGCATCCTGGAGAGCAGTGGGCCAAAAGAAACCTTGCCAGAATGCCTTTCCGACAAGCGCTCTTGATCCTATGTGGGAGCCACATATGCCTCCATGTATCTCTGCCAACAGCTCCAGTCCATCCTCCCGAGGAATACACTTCAATTTCACACCGTTCAGTCTCTTCCTGTACAGAACGCCATCGATGAACTGGTACATGCTAGACTGATGGGCTGCTTTTTCCGCTTCTTCTTGTTCCTCAGGGAGTTCTCCTGTCTGAAGAAAATGGACAATGGGTTGTGCCCAAGCTGGAGCCTGGTGCTCGACAACTAGGACTAAAGGCATCTCTTCTGCCGGGGGAACGTTTGTCTCGACGGCAAGGGCCTGAGCCCCTGCTGGAGCCTGTCATTCCCCGGCAGGCTTGCCGCTGATCCCGGCGACTTCCTTGCCGGCGGCTCCCGGGAGCTCTGTTGGAAAGTACTGACCAGAATTCAACTTCCTTCTCTTTTCTTGCCTCATCGATGGCGCTACAGATGGATGAGTTAAATGGAGCACAAAATTTCCTGGTTCCACAGGTAACTTGAGGGCAGCGCGCTTTGACAGGTCATCAGCAATACTGTTTTCGGCACGAGGAATGTGCTTTGTTTGCAGACCGTCAAAGCGCTCTTCTATTTTTCTCACTTCATCCACATAGGCTTGCATCAATGGACTCTGATAATTTTTGTTGACTTGCCTGACAACAAGCTGCGAATCGCCTCTGATGATGAGTTTCTTGATACCAAGGTCTGCCGCGATCCTGAGACCGGCAAGCAAGCCTTCGTACTCCGCAGTGTTGTTTGTTGAGCTCTCCCGGGGAAAATGCATCTGAATTACATACTTGAGGTGCTTTTCGGTGGGTGCAACAAGCAGCACGCCAGCACCAGCGCCTTGCAGCGTGAAAGCGTCGTCGAAGTACATAATCCATTCTCAATCTGTTTCCCTGCTGGGAAGAGTCGTTTCTTGAATCTCCTCGTCTGGCATTGGGGTCCATTCCTCAATGAACTCCACCAAGGCTCTGCTCTGAATTGCTGAAGTACTTTCAAACTTGAGACCAAAGCTTGACAATTCCAACGCCCACTCCACAATCCTGTCGGTTGCCTCTGGATTTCGCAAAATCCACTGCAACGGGAAGCGAGTGACGACGGTAATCTCATGCGCTTGGAAATAATGGCGCAGCTTCGTCGAGGCCATGAGAAGGCCGAAGAGCAATTTCTGCACACCAGAGTATCTTGACCTAGCTCCCTGTAAAAGGGAGCTGACAAAATAAACTGGACGCTGTACCATCTTCCTCTTTTGCACTGATTCCTCTGGCTGCGCAGATCCTGTCTTGCCGGCACCAGACCTAGCCGGGGAAGATCCCGGCGCGTCACTTGACGGTCCTGCCGCTGCCGTTGCCCCCTCGTCGACTTTTCTCTGCACCACTAGCGTCGGCGAAGAGGAGAGGTACCTCTTCAAATCTTGCAGCGCTACCTCCGCTTCCGGAGTCCATCTCATTGGACCTGCCTTCTTCAAAATTTTGAAAAAGGGCAGGGCGCGCTCAGCAGATTTGGAGATGAACCTGCTTAAGGCAGCAACGCAGCCGGCAAGACGACGTACATCCTTGACGCGTCTTGGCGCTTCAATCTGCTCGATAGCTTTGATCTTGTCGGGGTTCGCTTCGATCCCTCGCTGAGATACAAAGAACCCGAGAAGCTTGCCGGAAGGGACGCCAAACACACACTTCTCAGGATTGAGCTTTAAATTGATCTTGCACAGATTTGTAAATGTTTCTTCTAGATCTTGTATGAGCATCGCTTTATCCTTGGTTTTGACCACTATGTCATCCATGTATGCTTCCATATTTCTATGTAGCTGAGGCTCAAAACCAATTTGGACCGCTCTCGCAAATGTAGAACTAGCACTTTTCAACCCGAAAGGCATTCGTATAAAACAATACGTACCACATGGGGTGATAAATGCAGTCTTTTCTTCATTTTCTTTTGCCATGAAGATCTGATGATATCCCGAGTAGGCATCAAGGAACGACAGTAGGTCACAACCAGCAGTGGAGTCCACAATCTGGTCGATGCGCGGCAAGGGGAAAGGATCTTTTGGACAGGCTTTATTGATGTCTGTATAATCAATACACAGCCTCCATTTCCCATTCGCCTTCCGCACTACAACCGGATTGGCCAACCACGTTGGGTGAAGCACTCCTCTGACCAAACCTGCCGCTTCTAACTTCCTGATTTCTTCAGCAATAAATTCTTGCCACTCCAAGGCTTGTTTTCTCACCCTCTGCTTGACGGGCCACGCGTGAGGACAGACAGCAAGGTGGTGCTCAATTACCTCCCTGGGAACACCGGGGATGTCAGATGGTTGCCATGCAAACACATCGACATTCGCCCGCAGGAAGGCAACGAGCGCGCTTTCCTATTTGTCATCTAGGGTGGAACTTATGGTGAAAGTTCCTCCCGTTCCATCCTCCTTGACGGGCACCTTCTTGGTCTCTAGTAGAGCAGCCTTGCACTTTTTGTTCTTGCCGGTGGAACTCTCTGGTGCGTCCTCAATGGAAGCGCAGCACTCCGAAGAGGTGCGCTTGCCGGGGTTTGCGCCAGAGATCTTGCCGGTCTTCTTCTCCTTCCCCCCGGGAGTTCCAACGGCAGGAGCAGATGCCTTGACGGCAAGTGCTACGGCTGCCTCCCGGTAGAGTTGGTCAGTGCAGATTAGTGCATCCTTCTTATCGGAGTGGATAGTGATGACACTAATCGGTCCGGGCATCTTCAATACATTATACGCATAGTGTGATGCCGCCATGAACTTGGCCAGCGCTGGGCGGCCAAGGATCCCATTGTATGACATGGGGATCTTGGTGACATCGAACACTACCTTCTCTGTCCTGTAATTGAGCTCACTACCAAATGTTACGGTAGCGTAATCTTGCCTTTTGGCTGGGTCCTTCCTGGATTGATCCCTTGAAATGTGCCCGTTTCCTCGAGATCTCCATCAGGAATTTGCAGCTTCTTGAGCACGTCCGGCGAGATTAAGTTCAGCCCGGCCCCACCGTCAACCAGCATTTTTGTTACCTTGAGGTTGCGAATTGTTGGTGAGACCGACAAGGGCAAGCACCCGACCGCGGTTGTGCGATCAGGGTTATCCTCGGCGTAAAAAATGATAGGCGTGTTGGACCACTTTAAAGGTTTCCGTGCATCAAACGACGGCTCTGTTGCATTAACCTCACGCACCCACTGTTTAAGTCGGCGGTGAGAAGAATGCAACGAGGCGCCCCCGTCAATACACATGGCCTCTGTGGCTTTCTGAAACTCATGCTCACTGGATTCGTCGTCTTCCTCATCATCATCGCCTCCCTCGTCCTTGTCGCGGCCTCGGGCGGGCCTCTCCTTCTGTTGCTTAGCCTTGCCGCGGCGGCCTCCTCGGCCACCATGCTTCTTGCCGGATCCCTCAGCACCGTCCTGGGCCTTCTCCGTGTCTCGTCTTTCATACTCAGCTCTCTGCTTCTCGACAAGCTGCTCAACTTGCCGGCTGTTTTGGAGATCATGGCCCTTGGTGCGATGGATCTTGCAATACTGTTTGCCGGAGCCTTCCGGCTTGTCAGCAGCCGCTAAGGCCTGACAGGAAGTGCACCCGGCAACTTCCTTGCCGGGGTCATCAACCTTGGCCTTCTTGGCGGTGCCGGGGTTGCCGGATTCCTCGACAGCAAGCACGGCCTTGCCTTTGTGCTTCTTATTCCGCCGCCGGCCTTTCTTCGACGGGGTTACAACATCTTCATCCTCAGATTCGCCCCCTGCGCCAACACCCTCGCTGGGGAGTTTTCTCCCTTCTTCAGCTCGAGCACACTTGTCAGCCAAAGCGTAAAGCTTGGCAATACTCCTGACCTTGTTCATCGCCAGCTCTTCGCGCATCTTGCGGTTACGCACGTTCTGATGAAACATGCTAACAACAGCGGCAAGATGAACATCTGGGATATTGTACTGTACTCGGCTAAACCTCTGGATAAACTTGCGCAAGGGCTCGCCCTCCTTTTGAGGGAGGAGATGCAAATCACTTTCTTGGCCAGGAGCTTGGTGGCCTCCAACAAAGGCACCAACAAAATGATGGCACAGATCTGACCAAGAAGAAATGGAATTCTCTGGCAGATGCATCAACCACGACCTGACGTTGGGTTTGAGCACCAACGGGAAGTAGTTGGCAAGTATCTTGTCATCTTGGCCCCCGGCAGCCTGCACCGCAATGGTGTAGATGCTCAGGAACTCCGAGGGGTGAGTCTTGCCGTCATATTTCTCCGGGACCTCTGGTTTGAACGTTCGGGAGTTGGGCCACTGGACTCGCCGCAGCTCACGGGTAAACGCTGGACAACCTACCTCATAGGGCAAGTCGCCTGCGTCCCCCGGCGTAGGCTTGTCGATAGTAGGCCCTGCGTGTTTATCGGACTGATGACGTGCCTCCCGTCGCCGCTCGATGGTAGTTCGAGCGTCCTCTTTGCTTCGTTCCTGAAGAACTTGACGCTGATCGCGGCACATCCGCAGATCGGACGACGCCGTGGAATCGTCATCACGGCCGTCGGTCCACCGAGTTGACGACCGCCACTGGTGTCGTGGAGGGGAGTGCACCGTGGTCGCACCGCCTCCAGTCTTCTCACCATCGGCTCACGCCGGATCGATAGACCGCTGCCGCGAGGGCCTCACTTGCTGCGGCCCATCCTTGTTGACGAAGCCGATGAGGCTCTGGATAGTAGATCACCACTCCTCCATCTTCTCCAGAGCAGGAGGAAAATCGAGGAGCAGCTGCGCACGTGCCAAAGCTTCTGCTGGCGTAGGCAGCGGCGACAGGTGCGGGGTACGTGAGGTGCTCTGACTCCTAACGGTGTTAGAAGGAGCATCGTCATGATCATGCGATCGCGCGCCACTTCCACTGGCAGTTTGGCGTGCTTGCTGGGCCTGTGCACCTTGGGATCGATACGCAGAAGTATTTCCATGGGGACGTTCAGAACCACCAACGCCACGACGCTGCTCGTCGCGTGCGATCTGGAAGGCCGCAATGTTTGCACTGGCGTGGGAGTCCTAGAAGGCTTCCTCTGATCTCTGGAGTTCGCTGCGCCGCCCGTAGGCAGCACGGCTCCATCTCTAGATCTAGCTGCGTGCGGGTTGCCGTCGCCGCTGCGAACGACGCCGCTCGCCTGACTCGGATCACCAGAATGCCGTGGAGGCTCTAAACCTCCACCTCCTGCATCCACGCCATCACCCGTCCGAGTAGGCGCGGGCAAGACGGACATAGACGGAACAACCACTGCCGCACCCTTCTTCTTGGGTGGCATGGTGACAAAGACAGTGAAGAAACTGACGCGCTGATCACCAGATCAGGTTCGCGCAACCACGATCCCCCTACCTGGCGCGCCAAAGATGTCGGCGTACGACACCTATGGAATCCGAAGAACCCCTTTATGGTTCGGCAGGGAGAGAGGTATGCACAAAGAGCAGAACCGATGATCAACGCGAGGGGATTTTTACCCAGGTTCGGGCCGCTGATCAGCGTAAAACCCTACTCCTGCTTTAGTTTATTATCAGTGTTTTCGTCCCAGTTCTTGGAGCGCTTGCGATGAACAGTGTGTTCATGCAGCAGCTACGCATGCAGAATGGGCCGAGAGTGCACTCTCTAGAGTCCTCCTTGTAGCAGTTTCCTTGGGCCTCCTTTTATATGATCCAAGGGGTCACCACAGTGGCAAACTGCTCATATGCGAGGTGTAAAGTAGCTACATGGTTATCATACCTAACCACTGACGGTTTAGGACAAATGCATTTAATGCACCATGAGGTGTCCGTTTAGGTGTCCTTACTTTCTTGGGGATGGAAAAAGGGGCCATCCCATCAGCATTGCTTAAGCTCGCCTCCACTAGTACCTTGCCACGCATCCAGAGATGGGACTAGAATGCCAGGCTGGTCGCTGCGCTGGAGCAGTGGCACAGTGGTGGA
The DNA here is from genome assembly GCA_011799875.1 of Thinopyrum elongatum. Lineage (NCBI taxonomy): Eukaryota > Viridiplantae > Streptophyta > Magnoliopsida > Poales > Poaceae > Thinopyrum > Thinopyrum elongatum. The sequence goes on along the minus strand of CM022299.1, from coordinate 289,261,515 downwards.
ACCTTGCCGGGTGCAAATCTTGCCGGGCTCGGCAGGCTACCCCGGCAAGATCTTGCCAGGAGCCGAGCCCCTGGTCTCCAGTTCTCCGTATCTTCTGATCCTTGGCTTGAATGTCTCTCCGATAACTTTGGATTGATCTTCAGCTATTCCCCCGACAAGCCTTGCCGCAGGTACGGCTACAACTGCCCGTGCACAAGTATGGGGTACTAAAGGCCCAATATTTAGTACACCGACAGCAATGATCACGAAGGGGTTCTTCATCATCCTTGTTGCCCCTCCGATGATTCGTGAGTAGTTTACCACAGACCTACGGGTCTGTAGCTAGTAGCTAGATGGCTCCTTCTCTCTTTTTGATCTTCAATACAATGTTCTTGGAGATCTATTTGGTGTAACTCTTTTTTGCGGTGTGATTGCTGGGATCCGGTGAATTGTGAGTTTATGATCAGTTCTATCCATGAATATTATTTGATTCTTTGCTGAACTCTTATATGCATGATTGTTATAGCCTCGTATTTCTTCTCCGAAATTTTGGTTTGGTTTGGCCAACTAGATTGATTTTTCTTGCCATGGGAAGAGGGGCTTTGTGATGGGTTCGATCTTGCGGTGCTCAATCTCAGTGAGAGAAAGAGACATGACACACATGTATCATTGCTATTAAGGGTAATAAGATGGGGTTTATTCATACGTGAGTTTATCTTGTCTACATCATGTCTTCGTTCTTATTGCATTACTCCATTTTTCCATGAACTTAATACACTAGATGCATGCCGGATAGCGGTCGATGTGTGGAGTAATAGTAGTAGATGCAGGCAGGAGTTGGTCTACTAATTTTGGACATGATGCCTATATACATGATCATTGCCTTGGATATCATCATGATTATTCGCTTTTCTATCAATTGCCCAACAGTAATTGGTTTACCCACCGTGTGCTATTTTCTTGAGAGAAGCCTCTATTGAAAACTTCGGCCCCCAGGTCTATTTTCCTATCATATTAAACCAAAAATACCTTGCTGCAATTTTTCTTTATTTATTTTATTTTGTGTTTTAGTTAGATCTATTTATCAAAACCTATACAATTTAATCTATCTCAATACTGAGGAGGGATTGACAACCCCTCTTACGTGTTGGGTTGCAGGTTTTTGTTGTTTGTGCGCAGGTGTTGTTTACATAGTGTTGCTTGGTTCTCCTACTAGATTGATAACCTTGGTTTCATAACTGAGGGAAATACTTACCTTTGTCGTGCTACATCATCCTCTCCTCTTCGGGGAAATACCAACGCAGATACAAGCAATCAATCCTACACCAACCTGTTTCTTGCATGGGGAGGTCTACAATTTGTAGGTACATGACAAGAAGTGTTTATGGATGCCACTGGTACTTCTAGTTGCTTGGTGTAATGCTCCCATCCTTCTTTTGGTACCTGCAAATGCTCAGTACAGTTTTTGACAATATACAAGATTGTGTCAAGATCAAGATGAAATTTTCCACTCAGGTTTTTGACATCTTCAGACTAGGAGTAACTTTTAATACAATCATATTCAAGCTCTAGTCCTTCGTTGCCTCCTATATCTAATTCCCACTGCTCAACATTCTCATCAATTTCATCTAATAATTTCCAGCATTGTTCAATAGTTTGATCCATAAAAGCTCCACTAGAAGTAAAATCTAATCTCTCTTTACATTCAATATCTAGTCCTCCATAAAAGAAATGTATAAGCAGTGATGAAGAAAAATCATGATGAGGACAAGTACGTATTAGAGAGTGGTACCTTCCATAAGCTTTAACAAGACTTTCACCTAGTTTTTGGTTGAAGTTCACAATCATGCATCTCGCTCCATAAGTCTTCCATTGCGAGTAGAAGCAATCTAAGAATGCGCTAGACAATTTTCCCAAGTGTCAAAAGTACGTGCATGATGATTTAATAGCCATTTTTTGCTTTGGCAGATAATGAAAAAGCAAAAAGCTTAAGTTTCATTCCATCAAGAGTAAAAGATTTAAAGTTGAACACCATGCATAGCTCTTGAAATTGTTGCAAATGTTCATACAGATCCTTCGTATCATCACCTGTGAATGGGTTGCTTTGTAGCATATCGAGTATTCCTGAATCAATTTCCCAACTCCCTTCGGGTGTTGGTCCCAAGGGTTTAAACATTTTCTCTAAATCCTTTCCTCTGTCAAAGCCCTGTACGGACATCTCGGTAGACATGATGAGTAGATTAAAAAACAGTAAGATAACAACTAACAAAATAAACTATGTGCGAGTAGGAAGGTAACGTCAAGCGCTATGCTCCCTGGCAACAGCACCAGAAAATGTTTGATGTCCTACAAGGGCACACGACTGTTGTAGAACTTCCATGCTGTTACATTATCATTCTTGGATGTATTACAATCATTTTATAGCAACTTTATATCATTTTTTGGGACTAACCTATTGACATAGTGCCCAGTGCCAGTTGCTGTTTTCTGCTTGTTTTTTTACTTCGCAGAATAGCCCTATCAAACGGAGTCCAAACGCAGCGAAACTTTTTGGAGATTTTTTTGGACTAGAAGACAACTTGGGAGCCAAGGAAGCACCTGGGGCGAGGCCCGTGGTGACAACAAGACACCAGGGCACGCCCAAGAGCCCAGGCGCGCCCTGGTGGGTTGTGGGGCCCACGGGGGTCTCCTGCACCGCCTCTTCGCTCTATAAATTCCCAAATATTCCAGAAACCCTAGGAGAGCCGACGAAACACAATTCCAGCCGCCAGAAATTCTAGAACCACGAGATCCAATCTAACACCATCACGGAGGGATTCATCATCCTCATTGGTGCCTCTCCGAAGATGCATGAGTAGTCCACCATAGACCTACGGGTCCGTAGGCAGTAGCTGGATGGCTTCTTCTCTCTTTTTGATTCTCAATACAATGGTCTCTTGGAGATCTATTTGATGTAAACCTTTTCTGCGGTGTGTTTGTTGGGATCCGATGAACTTTGAGTTTATGATCAGATCTATATCCATGAATATTATTTGAGTTTCTTTGATCTCTTATATGCATGATTATTTATAGCCTTGTATTTCTTCTTCGAATCTTTGGTTTAGTTAGGCCAACTAGATCGATTTTTCTTGCCATGGGAAGAGGTGCTTTGTGATGGGTTCGATCTTACAGTGTCCTCACCCAGTGACAGAAGGGGTAGCGAGGCACGTATGTATCGTTGCTATTAAGGATAACAAGATGGGGTCTATTCCTACATGAATAGATCTTGTCTACATCATGTCATCGTTCTTATTGCATTACTCCATTTCTCCATGAACTTAATACACTAGATGCATGCTGGATAGCGGTCGATGTGTGGAGTAATTGTAGTAGATGCAGGCAGGAGTCGGTCTACTAATCTTGGACGTGATGCCTATATATTGATCATTGCCTTGGATACCATCATAATTATTCGATCTTCTATCAATTGCCCAACAGTAATTTGTTTACCCACCATATGCTATTTTCTCGAGAGAAGCCACTGGTGAAATCTATGGCCCCCGGGTCTATCTTTTATCATATTGCTTTCAGATCTATTTTTCACCGCATTTGTTTTCAGATCTATTATTCCAAAAATCAAAAAATACTTTGCTGTACTGTTTAGTCGCATCTTTTATTTCGTGTTTTATTCAGATCTATTTATCCAAACACATACAAACCAATCCATCTTTTTACCGAGGAGGGATTGACAACCCCTCTTACACGTTGGGTTGCGAGGATTTATTCTTTGTGTGCAGGTACCATTTACATAGTGTTGCTTGGTTCTCCTACTGGATTGATACCTTGGTTTCATAACTAAGGGAAATACCTACCGTAGTTGTACTGCATCATCCCTTCCTCTTTGGGGAAATACCGACGCGGTTTCAAACCACATCAAAAGGATTTTTCTGGCGCCGTGTATTAGGTTCCTAATCAAAATCTCATCTCCTTGCAATTTACATTATTTGCCATTTGCCTCTCTTTTTCATCTCCCCCTCTTTTAAAACGTTTTTGCGAAAAGCACAAAAAATATTTGCCTTCTTTTTTGTTTGCCTTTTTCTCATTCGATCTTTTGTTTGCTTGTGTTGCCATGTGCCTCCTATATGCTTGCATCTTCGCTTGCTAAAAATCTATTGATATGGATCCCCATCCACTTGCTAATTGTTTTAAAAGATCCAATCATGATGAACCAATTGCTAGTGAGTTGAGTGCACTAGATTATTTTTATGAAGTTTTGCTTGAGATTCGTGAATCTGAAAATTATGATGAAGAAATTTATGAAGTGATTCATGATAGCTCCTTGAATGAAAAGCATGATTGCAATGATTTTACTATAAATTCTATTAATGTCAGTTGTGCTAATAATATGCAAAACCCCAAGCTTGGGGATGCTAATTTTGCTATGTCCACTACTTATTGCAATGATCATGATCGGGGTGATTCTTCTTATGATCTTGAAAAATTATTTAAGCCTCATGATGAATATGATTTTGATAACAATGTTTGCAATAATATTGAAAGTGGGTTTGGAAGAGTGTCAACTTTAGGTAAAAATAATCCCACATATTTGGAGAGTGTTCAATCTTACGAAATTTTTGATGAAAGTGGGTTTGGAGAGGTCATGACTTTAGTTGATGTTAATCCCACTATCTTGGAAGATTATAAAACTTTTATGCATGTCGATCATGAAGAGAGAATTTTATATGATAGCTATATCATTGAATTTTATTATGATCCTACATGTAGTTATTATGAGAGAGGAAAATATGGCTGTAGAAATTTTCATGTTACTAATTTACCTCTCGTTATGTTGAGATTGCTATTGTTTCTTTCTTCTTCCTTGCATATGCTATATATTTCTTGTCTTGATAATTTGTTTGCTTATAAAATCCCTATGCATCGGAAGTATGTTAGACTTAAATGTGTTTGTCACATGTATTATGATGCTCTCTTTGTGTTTCAATTCTTGTCTTTCATGCGAGCATTATGAAAATTATTATGCCTAGCTAGGGGCATAAAACGATAGCGCTTGTTGGGACGCAACCCAATGAATAAAATTTATTTTTTCCTTTTTCTTTCTGTTCTTGAGTGTTTGCACAATTATGCTACTGTTATGATTATGTTTTTTATGTTTTAATTAGTGTTTGTGCCAAGTAAAGCCTTTGGGATAGCTTTGGGTGATAGTTGATTTGATCCTGTTGAAAAACAGAAACTTTTGCGTCCAGTAACAGAATTGTTAAAATTCACAGAAGCGAAAAAAAATTCTGAATTGTTTACAAAAGATTGAAATAAAAATTGCCTCTGTTTTCCTAATATTTCAGAATTTTTAGAGTTACACAAATATGAGAACAATTCGCATCTTTACAGACTGTTCTGTTTTTGACAGATTCTGTTTTCTTTGCATTGTGTGCTTATTTTGATGAATCTATGGATTGTACCGGGGGTTATAAGCCATGGTAAAGTTAGAATACAGTAGATATAATGCAATAACAAAATTTGAATGGGTTTTCAACAGTACTTAAAGTAAAGATTGGTTTTCTTTTACTAACGGATCTCACGAAGGTTTTGTTAAGTTTTGTGTGATTGAAGTTTTCAAGTTTTGGGTGAGATCACGATGGATGAAGGAATAAGGAGTGTCAAGAGCCTAAGCTTGGGGATTCCCCATGGCACCTCAAGTTAATATTCAAGGAGAACCAAGCAACTAAGCTTGGGGATGCCCCGGAAGGCATCCCCTCTTTCTTCTAACGACCATCGGTATTTTACTTGGAGCTATATTTTTATTCGTCACATATCATGAGTTTTGCTTGGAGCGTCTTGTATTATATGAGTCTTTGCTTGTTTTGCTTTTTAATCTGTCACAAGTATCCTTGCTGGACACACCCATTTGAGAGAGCCAAAATTATGCTATGATTTGTTAGAATTGCTCGATATGCTTCACTTAATTTTTTTTAGCCATGGGATTGCTCTAGTGCTTCACTTATATATTTTTTAGCACGGTGTGCTTTAATTTTTTGAAGAAATACTCTCAAGCTTCACTTAGATAAATTTGAGAGTTAGTAAATTTTTGAAGAAATCCTCTCATGCTTCACATATATTATTTTGAGAGATGAAATTTTTTATGCTCATGTTCTTCACTTAAATTTATTTGAGCTTGTCAAAAGAAATTGCAATATATGAAATTAGTCCCAAAGTGGTAGATATTCAAGAGGGATATAATAAAAGATTTCATGAAGATCATTGGACAAAATAAACTTCATTCTTTGTAATAGTTTTGAGATATGATGATAGTTATATATGAGTCATGTTGGTGAGTAATTATGCACTAGTAAGAATATTGGTGTTAAGGTTTGTGATTCCCTATGCAAGCACGAAAGTCAATAGTTATGCAATGAAGTTACATCCTACTTGTGGTGCATTATTCGGTGTTAGTTATGCCTAATGCTCATTTATGAGAATTTTTGTTTCTTGGTTGGTTGCTTCTCAATCTTTTTGCTAGCCTCCACTTGTACTAAGTAGAAATACTACTTGTGCATCCAAAATCCTTAAACCCAGTTTTGCCATATGAGTCCACCATACCTACCTATATGTGGTATTTCCGTGCTGTTCTAAGTAAATTTGTATGTGCCAACTCTAATTTTCAAAATGAATTTCCTTTTTGTGTGCCCGTACAGCTCATGAAGCGGCAGGGGGTGGCCAATATTTTCCATGCTAGATGTATTATTCTCAAGATGAGTGTTTATTCACTTGTCATTGCACGAGAGTATGGCGGTAATAGGGATGCCCAGTCCCGAAATGAAAAAGAAATTTACTTTATGTTGTCAAATAATAAATTCCTTGAAAAGTGTTGGTATGGACGGTACCCGTGGATACGGCTAGCCGTGGAGTGTGAAAGTATGGTGGAAAAAGGAATAAAGTTTATTTTATGTTTGGGAACCGCCTATGATATATCTAGCATGGAAAGTGTTGGGAATTACTCGGTCATTTTCGTTGACGGGAAAAAGCATGCCTCTCAAAATATTTTATCTCTCAATTTAATCTTTGAGCTCTGGCACCTCTACAAATCTCTACTTCCCTCTGCGAAGGGCCTATGTATTTACTTTATGCAATTTTTATTTTTATTTGAGTCTCCATCTTCTCTTGTAAAGCACCAACTAGGGAGCATTATGATCATACTTGTGCATTGGATGTAGCTAATATTCGAGTGCGTTTCATGAATGGATCAATGATTGAGCATGATGGGCTAGGGATAACTTTCTTTAGTCTTGATATTTTGAAAGACATGGTTGCTTATTGATATGCTTGAGTATTGAAGTTATCATGTAAATATAGACTATTGCTTTGAACCATCTAAAAGCCCAAATGTCCATGCTACAAAAGAAAAGAATATGTAATGAACATGATAGGCAGCATTCCACGTCAAAAAATCTGTTTTTATCATTTACCTACTTGAGGAGGAGGAGGAATTAAGCTTGGGGATGCTGATACGTCTCCAACGTATCTATAACTTTTTATTGTTCCATGCTATTATATTATCATTCTTGGATGTTTTACAATCATTTTATAGCAACTTTATATCATTTTTTAGGACTAACCTATTGCAATAGTGCCCAGTGCCAGTTGTTGTTTTTTGCTTGTTTTTTACTTCGCAGAATATCCCTATCAAACGGAGTCCAAATGCAGTGAAACTTTTTGGAGATTTTTTTGGACCAGAAGACAATTTGGGAGCCAAGGAAGCACCTGGGGGAGGCCCGTGGGGACCACAAGACACCAGGGTGCGCCCAGGAGCCCAGGTGCGCCTTGGTGGGTTGTGGGGCCCACGGGGTCTCCTGCACCGCCTCTTCGCTCTATAAATTCCCAAATATTCCAGAAACCCTAGGAGAGCAGACAAAACACAATTCCAGCCACCGCAAGTTTCAGAACCACGAGATCCAATCTAACACCATCACGAAGGGGTTCATCATCCTCATTGGTGCCTCTCCGATGATGCGTGAGTAGTCCACCATAGACCTACGGGTCCGTAGGCAGTAGCTAGATGGCTTCTTCTCTCTTTTTGATTCTCAATACAATGGTCTCTTGGAGATCTATTTGATGTAAACCTTTTCTGCGGTGTATTTGTTGGGATCTGATGAACTTTGAGTTTATGATCAGATCTATATCCATGAATATTATTTGAGTTTCTTTGATCTCTTATATGCATGATTATTTATAGCCTCGTATTTCTTCTTTGAATCTTTGGTTTAGTTAGGCCAACTAGATTGATTTTTCTTGCGTGGGAAGAGGTGCTTTTTGATGGGTTCGATCTTACGGTGTCCTCACCCAGTGACAGAAGGGGTAGCGAGGCACGTATGTATTGTTGCTATTAAGGTTAACAAGATGGGGTCTATTCCTACATGAATAGATCTTGTCTACATCATGTTATCGTTCTTATTGCATTACTCCGTTTCTCCATGAACTTAATACACTAGATGCATGCTGGATAGCGGTCGATGTGTGGAGTAATTGTAGTAGATGCAGGCAGGAGTCGGTCTACTAATCTTGGACGTGATGCCTATATATTGATCATTGCCTTGGATATCATCATAATTATTCGATCTTCTATCAATTGCCCAACAGTAATTTGTTTACCCACCATATGCTATTTTCTCGAGAGAAGCCACTAGTGAAATCTACGGCCCCCGGGTCTATCTTTTATCATATTGCTTTTAGGTCTATTTTTCACCGCATTTGTTTTCAGATTTATTATTCCAAAAACCCAAAAATACTTTGTTGCACTTTTTATTCGCATCTTTTATTTTGTGTTTTATTCAGATCTATTTATCGAAACACATACAAACCAATCTATGTTTTTACCGCGGAGGGATTGACAACCCCTCTTACGCGTTGGGTTGCGAGGATTTGTTCTTTGTGTGTAGGTACCTTTTACATAGTGTTGCTTGGTTCTCCTATTGGATTGATACCTTGGTTTCATAACTGAGGGAAATACCTACCGTAGCAGTACTGCATCATCCCTTCCTCTCTGGGGAAATACCGACGTAGTTTCAAGCCGTATCATGAACCCACATGGAGCAAATAGGAAGACACTACCAACCCCGCAACTACTTGTCTGCATACCTACGTTCGCACCCAAACCGTAGTTTGGAAATAACCTATTCTATCGATTGCTACCAGAAAGATAATAAAGGGGGATTTAACTAGACTACAAACTTGTACAGAACATATACTAAACTAGAACACAAAGTAAAAATGGTTGTACTTGTAGGATTGAATAGAGCAAAAGGTGGTATCCATGCTTTCGGTCTCACTAGTACTAGAGGAGCATCTTAGTGGCCCAAGTAATATAGATTACTAAACATTCTCCTATGGTTTGCATCCGCGGTCTATCACTCCTAGGTGTACTAGATAGGCATGGGCATTCAATATAAACCAAAAATTGGTTTCTACCGTTCGTTTTTTTTTGTAAATTCGGTTTGCAAAGTTGAAAACCAAAAAAATACAATACAAACAGCTAACCGAAAGTTCGGTTAACCGTTTTTTTGGTTTGGTATTTGGTTTATACCATAGATCTGCAGCTGCGTGTGTTTCTTTCATCCAACTGTGCTCTTATATAGGCTAGCACGCCACCCCCTTCTGTGTGCATGGCCGAGGTGGGACAAAACAACACTCCTTTTGGTTTATGTACGTTACATGTAGTAGTAGGTACGAAGGAACTGCCTCGCAGGGTAAAAAGGAGCCCATAGCATTTTGGGACTTGCATGCAGGTGTGACGCCCGACTTAATCATGCATTAATCATACACGCAAATGCGCACGATCAAGACCAGAGACTCACGAGAAGATACCACAATGCAACTCTAGACACAAATAAAATAATACAAGCTTTATATTACAAGCCAGGGGCCTCTAGGGCTCGAATACATCATCTCGAATACAAAAGAGTTAGCGGAAGCAACAATATCTGAGTACAAACATAAGTAAACAAGTATGTCTTAAGAAGGCTAGCAAAACAAAGACAACTGATCGAAAAGGTGAAGGCCTCCTGCCTGGGAGCCTCCTAACTACTCCTGGTCGTCGGTGGTCTCCACATAGTATTAGGCTCCGTCGGGGTAGTCGTAGTCATCGGTGGGGTCGGCTGGCTCCTGGGCTCCATCATCTGGTCACAACAATCGGGTATAGGGGAAAAGAGGTAGTAAAGCAACCATGAGTACTCATCCAAAGTACTCGCAAGACTTACATCAGATCTATACTAAGTATGCATCAGTATCAAAGGAATGGGGCTATATCTTTGGACTGAACTGCCGAAATGCCAGAATAGAGGGAAGGACTAGCCTATCAAAGACTAGCATCTTGCGGCATTAGAAGAGTACAGATTAGCATATTATAAAGTACAAGTATGTTGTAGTAACGCCCAGACATCCTTTCTCGACTCCCTGCGAGAAAGCAATCCCGGAGCCATCATATCCATTTCATGTCTCCAGTATCCAATTCTAGTTGTATAGATCGGGATACAACTCCGAGCGTCCGTTACCGTGGACATGGCTATTCAAATAGATTAACTTCCCTGCAGGGGTGCACAAACTTACCCAACACGCTCGATTAACTCCGGTCGAACACACTTTCCTGGATTATTCCCGGCATCGGCTTATCGACACGTCGTAGTCCTACCTAGGCTCAACAGAGAGTTCAGCACGTCGATCTACATCCTAAATGCGAAGAGGTCATGGGCCAATTATCCTTTGCAATCCCGCGCGTTGCGAGGACGGCCGGGATCAGTCCTGGCTACCTCTTTATACAAAGCAGGTGCTTAGGCGGACCACCCGGGTGTTGGAAATATGCCCTAGAGGCAATAATAAAGTGGTTATTATTATATTTCCTTGTTCATGATAATCGTTTATTTTCCATTCTATAATTGTATTGATTGGAAACTCAATTACATGTGTGGATACATAGACAACAACATGTCCCTAGTGAGCCTCTACCGGACTAGCTCGTTAATCAAAGATGGCTATGGTTTCCTAGCCATAGACATGAGTTGTCATTTGATAACGGGATCGCATCATTAGGAGAATGATGTGATGGACAAGACCCAAACTATAAGCGTAACATATGATCGTATCAAGTTTATTGCTATCATTTTCTGCATGTCAAGTATCTGCTCCTATGACCATGAGATCATGCAATTCACTGACACCGGAGGAGTACCTTGTGTGTATCAAACATCGCAACGTAACTGGGTGACTATAAAGATGCTCTACAGGTATCTCCGAGGGTGTCTGTTGAGTTGGCATGGATTGAGACTGGGATTTGTCACTCCATATGACGGAGAGGTATCTCAGGGCCCACTCGGTAATACAGCATCACAACGAGCTTGCAAGCAAGGTGACTAAGGAGTTGGTCATGGGATCTTGTATTACGAAACGAGTAAAGAGACTTGCCGGTAACGAGATTGAACTAGGTATGGAGATACCGACGATCGAATCTCGGGCAAGTAACATACCACTGGACAAAGGGAACTGCATACGGGATTGATTGAATCCTTGGCATCGTGGTTCGACTGATAAAGATCTTCGTGGAATGTGTGGGAACCAATATGGGCATCCAGGTCCCGCTATTGGTTATTGACCGGAGAGGTGTCTCGGTCATGTCCACATGATTCTCGAACCCGTAGGGTCCGCACGCTTAACGTTCGGTGACGCTAGAGTAGTATTGGGATATTCACGTTGGTGACCGAATGTTGTTCGGAGTCCCGGATGAGATCCCGGACGTCACGAGGAGCTCCAGAATGGTCCGGAGGTAAGGATTTATATATGGGAAGTCATATTTTGGCTACTGGAAAAGTTTCAGGTTTTACAGGTATTGTACCGGGAAGGATCTGGAAGGTTCTGGAAGGTTCCAGAAGGTTCTGGAGGAGTTTGGAAGGGTCCCTCCAGCACCTAGGGCGTGCATGGGCTGTAGGGGGGCGTCCTAGCCTTATTGGGCCAGGGGCACTAGCCCCAAAGAGGCCCATGCGCCTAGGGGGAGGGCCCTCCACTTGAAGGGCACTCCTCCCCCTTGGACGCCTCCCCTCCTTGGAGGAGGGGCTAGGGCTGCGCCCCCAGGCCTCCCACACCCCTATATATAGTGGGGAGGGGCATGGGGGGTTGTACACACCAATTCCCATGCCTTGGAGGCAGCCCTACCTCTCCCATTACTCCGTTTTCTCCTCAGATCGCATCTACGGTAGCGCTTGGCGAAGCCCTGCTGGGATTGCTCCACCATGCCATCGTGCTGCTTAAGATCCAATCTACTTCTCCTCCCTCTCTTGCTAGATCAAGAAGGAGGAGACGTCATCGAGCCGCACGTGTGCTGAACGCGAAGGTGTCGTCCGTTCGGCACTTGATCGGGAGTTCGTGGGACGGATCGTGATTGGATCGCGAAGACGTTCGACTACATCAACCGTGTTTCTTAACGCTTCTGCTTAGCGATCTACAAGGGTATGTAGATCCAACCTCTCCTCTCGTAGATGTTCATCTCCTAGATTGATCATTGTGAGCGTAGGAAATTTTTTGTTTCCCATGCAATGTTCCCCAACACCGGGCGCGTGCCGCTAAACCGCTGATGTCAGTGAGCTTTCGGAAGAATTGTATGACACAAAGTGCCCATACTTATTCCCGTGAAGTGGTCAGTGCGAAAAGGCCAGAGGCCTACTCGGATCACATATCCAAACCGTTAGTGTCTAGGGAGCGCGCAGAGACGATTAATGATCCACGATCTATGGTCATATCGCCCCGTCTCACGGACTTACAACAAGGGCTAAGAATGCCCGACCGTGCCGCGTAGTTATCTGGCGGGTACCCTCTAGGTCAACCGACTCCACATCACTCGCGGGTACCCTCACGGTCAACCCGACTTCACATTTCTCTCGCGGGTACCCCTCGGGGCTGACCCGTCTTTAACATGGTTCCGGGTAAATTCAAAGTAACCGTGTGTCCATAACGTCAAGGGGGAATCTAAGGAATCGCCGTTGATAGATTCCTACTTGATGTAACCGTCAAGGTGAACTTGGAGGAATCACCCTCGAGGGTTCACACTTGAGGTGTTGCACGACAAAGTCGATATCGAGAGTGGTGGGGGAGGAATCACCCTCCGTAGACCACAGCCGATTAGGTACACTACAGAGATCTTATCAAAAGTGCTATACGAGGTATCACCCTCGGCACTCGGTAGTAACTCTGTAGAGTCATACAACTAAGGGGGTGTGAGGTGATGTGTCGGGCTCTGGACATCGACCACGTTGATCGAGTCATCGATGATTAAGTGGGGGCAACAAGAACAGGTGAGGGGTCACTAATGGATCACTAATCAACCTATACTAAACATATAGGATAAGCAGGTAGGTAACAATAGCATGTTAGCAAATCAGGCTATGCATCAGAATAGGATCAAACAAATACAGTAGCAATTTCTCATGCAAGCATGAGAGAGAAGGAAATGGGAGATATAGGAATGATACGGGGGTTTTGCTTGCCTGGAAGCTCTGCTGAAGGGGGGGGGGTTGAGCGTCTGTGGTGTAGTCGTACTCGGTGGCGTCAACGTCGGTCTCGGGGTCTATCAGAGAGAGGAAGGGAAGAAACAATAAATACAAAGCAAACAAATGCATCAAATTGCATGACATGACATTATGCTATGCTATGGGTGACCTAACGCAGTGCTAAGTGTTATAGACGGAGCGGGGAAATATCTGGGAATATTTTCCCGACTCCAGGCCTTTGTCCGTCAGACGATCCGGAGGGGAAGGTTCCATGTTTGCTGTGCTGGGGGCATGTGACAGGTATGTGGATGGCATATTCAAATTTGTTATATTTTTCTGAGCAACTTGCATATATAAATTATTTTCACCCGAGTTACGGTTTATTCTCTATGAATTTATAAAGTTTATTTGAATTTATGGATTTTCTTGAACGGTTTTTAATTCGAGATTAAGTTACTGAAATACTTTTGCACCTAGTGTCACTCTAGCATTAGCCTATGACAGCAGGGCCCAGGGGCTAGTCAACCCAGTCAACTTGACTGCTCAACAGGGGAGGTGTAGGTCCACATGTCATAGACACACCACTAATAAACTAAATGAGATCTATCCTAAACAGATTGGGCCCACTGGCCATTGACACAATAGTCTAGCTAACACTAAAATTAAGCCCTGGCTAATTAAATCTTAGGACTATCTAAGAGGCCAGCCCCACATATAGTACATGGAAGTTCCATAGTACTAGTACATAGAGCCAGCTATTGCCATGGCTGTGCACGCACACACAGATGCGCCAGCGGCCAGAGCCATCAGCGACGCACATGGGAGCAGCCGGCTGTAGCCTGGGCATGGCGGGAGCGATAGGTAGCAGCGCAGAGCAGCAGCTAGCAGCAGCGATGGCAGTGGTGCTAGAGGCAGCAGCAGCAGTAGGCGAGTAGCAGCAGCAAGCAGAGCAGTAGCTAGTGGCCACAGCAAGCAGCGGCAGCAACGAGCAGCGCAACAGCAAATCGAAGCAGCAACAGCAGCGCTAACAGCATGGCGCCCGAACGCATGAGAGACACAGAGCGCGGCGAGAGCGCAGGCGGGCGCGCGCGTGGTTCGGCCAGGCGTAGCCGGAGCGAGGCAGGTCGCGGGCGAGCAAGCGCAGGAACGGTGCTCCGGCCTTGATGAGCAGCGGCGAGCACGGGAGTGGGAGGCAACAGGTGCATGATGGTAGGTGCGGGCATACACGAGCGTAAGGGCGCAGCTGCAGGCGGTAAGGGCATGCAAGCGCACGCGTGGATGCGAAGCTTCGGCCATGGTGACCTGCACTCGTGTTGAGATGACTACGGTGATGGATCGAGGGGGAAAAGCAAGGGAGTCGGGGGATGAGCTCACCGCGATGTGGATGGTAAGCTCGGGGAAGCCGGAGGTGGACCGGAGCCGCGGCAATGATGGCGGACGCCGGCGATGTACGTGATGAAGATGGACCCGATGGTGAGCGTACGGCGCGGCCCGACTTGATTCGATGCTTGGGGATGACAGAGATGATGGTCACGGTCCTCCTGGACATCTTCTCACGGCGCGGGGAGCACCATGGCCACGACGACGGCGATGTCCATGGCGAGCGCGAGCTCGGGTCCATTCGGATCGACGAACACGAGCGAGGGAGAGGGGAAACGAGACTAGGGTTGGACTAGGTCGTTGTGGGGTGGGGGGCTGTGATACGTCCATTTTGCATCATGTTTTCCTACTGTTATTTATAATGTTTTTATGCATAATAATGCTTTTTGGATTAATTCTAATACCTTTTCTCTCATAATATGTAAGGTTTACACAAAGAGGAAGAATACCGGCAGCTGGAATTCTGAACCTGAAAAAGCTACGTCGGAGCTACCTATTTTGCACATCTCCAAATGAGCTGAAAATCTACGAAGAATTATTTTGTGATATATGAAAAATACTGGAGCAAATAACTACCGGAGGAGGCCCACCAGGTGGGCACAACCCACCTGGGCGCGCCAGGCCCCCCATGCGCGCCCTGGTGGGTTGTGCCCTCCTCGGCCCACCTCCGGTGCCCATCTTCTGGTATATAGGTCATTTTGACCTAGAAAAAATCAGGAGGGGACTTTCAGGACGAAGCGCTGCCGTCTCGAGGCGGTACTTGGGCAGGAGCACTTTTGCCCTTCGGCGGAGTGATTCCGCCGGGGGAACTTCCCTCCCGGAGGGGGAAATCATCGCCATCGTCATCACCAACAACTCTCCCATCTTTTGGAGGGCCATCTCCATCAACATCTTCAACAGCAACATCTCCTCTCAAACCCTAGTTCATCTCTTGTGTTTAATCTTTGTATCGGAACCTTAGATTGGTACTTGTGGGTGACTAGTAGTGTTGATTACATCTTGTAGTTGATTACTATATTGTTTATTTGGTGGAAGATTATATGTTCAGATCCATTATGCTATTTAATACCCCTCTGATCTTGAGCATGATTATTATTTGTGAGTAGTTACTTTTGTTCTTGAGGTCACGGGAGAAGTCATGTTGCAAGTAATTATGTGAACTTGATATGTGTTCGATATTTTGATGATATGTATGTTGTGATTCCCTTAGTGGTGTCATGTGAACATCGACTACATGGCACTTCACCATATTTGGGCCTAAGGGAATGCATTGTGGAGTAGTTATTAGATGATGGGTTTCTAGAGTGACAGAAGCTTAAACCCTAGTTTATGCGCTACTTCCTAAGGGACCGATTTGGATCCAAAAGTTTAATGTTGTGGTTAGATTTTATCTTAATACTTTTCTCGTAGTTGCGGATGCTTGCGAGGGGGTTAATCATAAGTAGGAGGTTTGTTCAAGTAAGAACAGCACCTAAGCACCGGTCCACCCACATATCAAATTATCAAAGTAGCGAACACGAATCAAACCAACATGATGAAAGTGACATGATGAAATTCCTGTGTACCCTCAAGAACGTTTTGCTTATCATAAGAGACCGTTTTGGCCTGTCCTTTGTCATAAAAGAATTGGCTACCTTGCTGCATATTATTTACCGTTACCGTTACTTGCTCGTTACAAATTATCTTGCTATCAAACTACTTATTACCGACTATTTCAGTGCTTGCAGAAAATACCTTGCTGAAAACCACTTGTCATTTCCTTCTGCTCCTCGTTGGGTTCGACACTCTTACTTATCGAAAGGACTATGATTGATCCCCTATACTTGTGGGTCATCAGGGGGCTTTTATGCATCTCCAGGGCGTCGTGGATGCTCGACACGGTGTCCATCCGAGGCATGGATGAGCACGGCTGTGCTATGCCATGGCCTCTACTTCCTCTCTATACAAAGGAAGGAGGTGGCTTGTGGTGGGCTGGGCCGAGTGCACTGTGCACTTACGGCCCAGTTGCATAGTAGGTAGTTTCTTTTTCCTTTTTCTTTCTCTGCTTCTATTTAGTTGTTGTTTTATATTTAAATGGTCCACCAAATCAATTTTGATATATATGAAACTTGTCACATAAATCATGTACAATATTGTGGTGTTGCACAAAAAGTTTTAGGCCACTTGGAATAATTTAAATATTTTTTGAAAATGAAAAGGTCAATTAAATGGCTGTTGTTCCACTGTTTTAATTCTTAGGGGCATTTTGGGAACTTTAATGATGTTATTTTCCTTAACATAATTACTTATGGATTATTTACAATATTATGAACTATTTTGTTTGCATAATTGAAGATATAAATATTTGACTTGCAATTTAAATTTGAATTGGACTTTGGTTTTGGACAAGTGGCAATTTGGCTTAGTCAAACTTGATGACATGGCATAATTAGTGTGAGGTCACTGTAGCATGACACTGGGGTGTTACAAATCTCCTCCACTACAAGAAATCTCGTCCCGAGATTTTAGAGGTAGAGTAAGGGGGAAAAGGTTTTGTTACGAAATTCTAATGAGTATTCTTGGTCTTTGTTGCTCTTCCCAAAGAGGTCAATCCATTGCGTTGATGTCTTCATTTTCTTTGCATCATGTGTCATGACGAAGTTGGCATTCTTCCTTCAGGATCTTCATCGTACTTATGAAAAGGGTAGGAGGGGAAACTATAAGGACGGATGTTTGCAAGGACTGATATTCGATAATTAGTTCAAGGAAAGAGGCACAGGGTATGTCTCAAGTTGAGCAAATGAAACACATCGAGAGCAAAGTAAGAAGGTACAATAAGAAGTTTCAAATGGGTAGTCCATCGTTCGATGCCTAAACTAGAGTGTGAAAAGGGGTTAGAACAACCGGGAATAATATTACGGCTGAAACCAGAATAGATCATCTCTAGGAAGGTGGCTCGTGATCTACATACGAAGCCAAGCGTGAGGAA
Source organism: Thinopyrum elongatum (assembly GCA_011799875.1). Classification (NCBI taxonomy): domain Eukaryota; kingdom Viridiplantae; phylum Streptophyta; class Magnoliopsida; order Poales; family Poaceae; genus Thinopyrum; species Thinopyrum elongatum. The sequence continues at coordinate 289,243,665 of CM022299.1, read as the reverse complement.
TAACTTTAGAAACAGGGGTGTACAGGAGAATCAGGTTTCGATCCTGTGGAACTGTGGGTTATGGGCCCACCATGTGGGTTAAAAGTTGAAAGGGTGCTGACATCTTGCACGGTCATGATAGCAAGGCATGTTAGAGGATAGCATGTCAGTTATTTTGGCAACAACGTTGGTACCAAGGGCGAGGGACGAAGAGAACCATTTTCCTGCTCATAGGAACGAGGCAGACTAATAGGCAAAGTTCTCGTTCATCGGTGGTTACCGGAATGTCATCAACAGTAGTAACAGGGTCTTACTGATAGAGTTGTACACTAAGGTGCTTACTTAAGCAGGGATTTATTACTGCTTATTTCATATAGATCACAAGAAGGGTTAAACAAACCAATGGAAAGGAAAAAGTGATTATCAGATTTAAATAGAACAATGGAAAGGAAAATGTATATACATGAGTATTATGTGTATCTCCTTCCCAATAGCAAGCAGAGCGGAATAATCATGACAGGACTGCAAGTAGATAACCATCTAGGGAAAGGGGCGAGGAAACTCATGATGTTACCCATACAATGGTGTTTGGATAATTGATCAAGAAACATTTAGCATTATGCTTCCAATTTTCTTGTTGATGTTTGAGTACCACAATCATGTTTCGGGATAGCATTGACATGGTCATCAGGTAAAGGTCAGACTTTGGATACACAAAGGATCTATCGGAAACAACTTATAAAATAAGTCATACAATTTCAGCAAGGAAAAGATGAGGATGTGGCCGACGGGCTCAGCAACAATTCATCGAGATATCCATAAACATGGATTTCCACAATTAAGTGAACAAGGTGATAGCATTGGACACACCAAAGTATATAATGAAGTATGTTTGAGGAGAACATCCACAATTAAACATTGAACGAAAATGCACCTGGAAATATGGACCAAGTAGCACGATCAATGTTAGAATGGTGATTCAATAACCAAAAGACCTAGAATGAAACTATCGACCATAACTTACAAGCAATAGGGTTGCTAGAAGTTTTGAATTTACACATCACAGTCCATTTATCGGTATTCCGGTTAGAAACAACACGAGGACCAAGAAAAATGGTGATGGTGATAAGTATCGCTTGTATCAAGAATTCTTAAGAGGTGGTGAAACTCTCACGACATTGTTGACGTAATAGATGGTAATACTCCAAGGTAGAACATGACATAAGCTAGATAGCAAGGAAATCAAGATACAACACAAAACACGAACAAGTTTGTGTTGGGGGGAAGGCAAGAATGTTATCGATGACAACACAAATTATCGAGGGGCATGGATGGTATTTCTCATCATGAATTCGATTCTCATCTGGAAAGAAAGTCAAAATGTTGACGATGATGATGACACATTTTGTCAAGAGCTTCCATGAAGATGTAATCGATCAGCGATGACATCAAGCAAAAGGAATGATGAAGTGAAAGTTATTGGAACCACAGATAAGATGCAATCTCAGAATCAGAGTTGCTTTTCAAGACAACAAAATGATGTTGAAAGCTCGACGTAAGCCTTGCTCATGGTCTGAAGAATTCGTGCACCAAAGAAGGATGAGGTGGCATGGTCAAAGGTAGCATGATAAGGATGTAGCCGATAGTCTAGGAATGACAAGATTGAGTTTAAACTTCCCAACAACAAATTGCTAGGAGTAATGAACCACAGTGTGGATCCGAGTCACTTGTCGGGCCTCTCAAGTGACGAACAACCCAAACCTGTGGAGTGACTAAAATAGTGAGGAGTATTGTTCCAATAAGAATTCACAAGAGGTAGTGCAATGACACAATATCCTCGAGATAACAGGGGGCAATACTTGAAGGTAGACCAGAATAGAGGTTGGACTGGTGAATTTATGTGGAAGGCAAGTGTTTTAACTTGTCCGGGAAATGGGATCAAAGAAGAACAATCATGGTCGGAACCATGATTGCAAAGGACAAAATCACAGATGCAAGATCAAATTATACCAAGGGAACAATTATTGTTATGAGAAGCTTCCATGCTAAGATCTACATCGTTTCCATGGGCATGAACACAAGGTTCAAGGTCGACTCCCACTTCTTCAATGCATACCCTTTCATTCACTTCTCACCTTTGAAGAAGTTATAATGTTGAAAATTTATCTGATGAAGCGCGAGTAGAGTATAACCCGCATAATCTTCGGGTTTACACAGATTGTGGAAGTCATAGGTTCAACCCATCGGGGCATCTTAGGAACATATACGACAAACTTCAAGAGTAAATAACACAAGCTCGATAGTAGAGCATGGTTTACAAAAGTAGAGGATATAAATTACCAAAGGCATTATGTATCAGGGGAACAACTCAAGGTTTTGAGCATATGCAGAAATGGTTGGATAATAATCCACCAAAGGATCTGGTGGACCGCAAAGAATCTGATGTGAGTATCGATGTTCAACCAGAAGAAGAAATGATGCAAAGGCATCGAATTATAGAAATATCTGGATAATTTCAAAGCTTACAAAGGAATTATGATTCCAAATCGGGGGATCAGAAGCAGATGCTCTGATCAAAGGGTAAGTAAGTTGAATAGACATAGATCGACAATCAATCAAGGTTTGATATGCCGAGAACCAACTCATGTCCGGAGTGACATCTGAGCTGAAGGAATGAATTCTAGTTTCGAATAATGATTGCGACCATTCAGAAACATATCGAATCAAAGGCTCAAAATGACGATGACAAAGGATACTAATAAATATTGCTAGACATATGGAAAGTAACCATAATGCAAGCTAACAAGTGTTTGCAGAGCAATAGTTAGCAGGGGATTATCGGAAGATTGGATAGTATTTCAAAGTATATTTTAAATCACATGAATAACTAGGAATGAACAAATCCTCGATAAGTGTGAGGAATTATTCGTAGGAGTATTCATGCGGCAAAGAACTACAAGGCAGTGGCAGAAGGGATTCTTAAAAGTCGAAGAATAATTCGATGTATCTTGTAATAACAAGAGCAACTGGGAATGAAAGTATGAATGACAGGTATATGTAGTTATCCATAGGGGTTGACGGTGGAAGGGAATTGCAAAAGCGAGAGCACAAGTTCTCGGGAGAACATCGAAGAGTATCTTCGGAGTCTTCTGATGAATCAAGCCATCAAGTGGAATGAGGGGCTCTCCGGGAGGAAGTAGTTACGAGAACCTAAAGTTAGAGTTAGCGAAATCTTTAACCCGAATAGAAGAGAGATCAGAATCCCAAAGTAAGACGAGGAATAAAAGATCCTAATACCACCCATTTGTGATGTGGGCCCGTAAGCCACACAACAATGTTAGTAAAATAGTTTTCCAAAGACTAGACTCAACTTTGGCCAAGGAGTTGGAAAGGGGCTTCCTACAGGTAGTCGGCTCTGATACCAACTGGTGACACCCCGACTTAATTATGCACTAATCATACATGCAAATGCGCACGATCAAGATTAGAGACTCACAAGAAGATATCACAACGCAACTCTAGACACAAATAAAATAATACAAGCTTTATATTACAAGCCGGGGGCCTCGAGGGCTCGAATACATCAACTCGAATACAAAAGAGTTAGCGGAAGCAACAATATCTGAGTACAGACATAAATAAACAAGTCTGCCTTAAGAAGGCTAGCAAAAACAAACACAACTGGTCGAAAAGGCGAAGGCCTCCTGCCTGGGAGCCTCCTAACTACTCCTGGTCGTCGGTGGTCTCCACGTAGTTGTAGGCTCCGTTGGGGTAGTCGTAGTTGCTACTTCTTGAGCTTGCATTGATTTTTCCCTTGAATAGGAAAGGGTGATGCAGTAAAGTAGAGATAAATATTTCCCTCAGTTAAGAACCAAGGTATCAATCCAGTAGGAGGAACACCCAAGTCTCCAATAGATGCACATGCACAAACTAACAAACACTTGCACTCAACGCGAAAAAGGGGTTGCCAATCCCTTCATGGTCACTAGCAAGAGTGAGATCTAATAGAGATAGGTATAAAAGATAAGTAAAGGTGTAAAATAACGTAAATATAAATAAATTGCAGCAAGGTATTTTTGGGTTTTTGGTTTTATAGATCTGAAAATAATATGATAGAAAATAGACCCAGGGGCCATAGGTTTCACTAGAGGCTTCTCTCTTGAAGAAAGCACACGGTGGGTAAACAAATTACTGCTGAGCAATTGATAGAAAAGCGCATAGTTATGACGATATCCAAGGCAATGATCATGAATATAGGCATCACGTCTGTGACAAGTAGATCGACTCCTGCCTGCATCTACTACTATTACTCCACACATCGACCGCTATCCAGCATGCATCTAGTGTATTAAGTTACTAAGAACGGAGTAATGCCTTAAGCAAGATGACATGATGTAGAGGGATAGATCCAATCAATATGGTAAAAACCCCATCTTTTTATCCTTAATGGCAACAATACAAATACGTGCCTCGCTACCCCTACTGTCACTGGGTGAGGACACCGCAAGATTGAACCCAAAACAAAGCACTTCTCCCATTGCAAGATAGATCAATCTAGTTGGCCAAACCAAATCAATAGATCGGAGAGAAATACAAAGCTATCTTAATCATGCATAAAAGAGTTCAGAGAAGACTCAAATAATATTCATAGATAATCTGATCATAAATCCATAATTCACCGGATCTCAACAAACACACCGCAAAAGAAGATTACATGGAATAGAATTCCAAGAACATCGAGGAGAACATTGTATTGAAGATCAAAGAGAGAGAAGAAGCCATCTAGCTACTAGCTATGGACCTGTAGGTCAGTGGTAAACTACTCACACATCATCGAAAGGGCAGCAAGGTTGGTGTAGAGGCCCTCCGTGATCGAATCCCCCTCCGGCAGAGTGCCGAAAAAGGCCCCAAGATGAGATCTCATGCTAACAGAAGCTTGCGGCGGCGAAAAAGTATTTTTGGTGTGCCCTCTGTCGTAAGGGGAATATTTGGGTATTTATAGAGCAGAGATTAGGGTTAGGAGAGCTACGGGGGGGGGCACAAGCCTAGGGCACGCCCCTAGGGATTGTGGCCCCCTCGTAGGTCTTCTGGCCTCCTCCCGAAGCTTCGTGGTTGTCTTCTGGTCCAAGAAAAATCCTCAAAAAGTTTCATTCCGTTTGGACTCCGTTTGGTATTGATTTTCTGTAAAAGACAAAAACAAGGAAAAAAACAGCAACTGGCACTCGGCACTAGGTTAATAGGTTAGTCCCAAGAAATGATATAAAATAGCATAGTAATGCATATAAAACATCCAAGATGGATAATATAATAGCATGGAACAATCAAAAATTATAGATACGTTGGAGACGTATCAAGCATCCCCAAGCTTAATTCCTGCTCGTCCTCTAGTAGATAAATGATAAAAATAGAATTTTTGATGTGGAATGCTTCCTAACATGTTTATCAAGTAATCTTTCGTATTGTGGCATGAATATTCAGATCCATAAGATTCAAAACAAAAGTTTAATATTGACACAAAAAAATACTTCAAGCATACTAATAAAGCAATCATGGCTTTTCAAAATAACATGGCTAAAGAAAGTTATCCCTACAAAATCATATAGTCTTGTCATGCTCTATCTTCATCACACAAAGTATTTATCATGCACAACCCCGATGACAAGCCAAGCAATTGTTTCATACTTTTGATGTTCTAAAGCCTTTTCAACTTTCATGAAATACATGAGCGTGATCCATGGATATAGCACTATGGGTGGAATAGAAGGTGGTAGTGGACAAAAAGGAGAAAGAAATTCGCACACCAACTAGGAAAATTAATAGGCTATGGAGATGCCCATCAATTGATATTGGTGCAAGTGAGTAGGGATTGCCATGCAACGGATGCACTAGAGCTATAAGTGTATGAAAGCTCAAAAGAAAACTAAGTGGGTGTGCATACAACTTGCTTGCTCACGAAGACCTAGGGCAATTTTGAGGAAGCCCATCATTGGAATATACAAGCCAAGTTCTATAATGAAAAATTCCCACTAGTAATATATGAAAGTGATAACATAGGAGACTCTCTATCATGAAGAACATGGTGCTACTTTGAATCACAAGTGTAGAAAAAGGATAGTAACATTGTCCCTTCTCTCTTTTTCTCTCATTTTTTTTCTTTTCTTTTTTTTTCTTTTTGGGCTCTTTGGCCTCTCTTTTTTATTTTAATTCCGGAGTCTCATCCCGACTTGTTGGGAATCATAGTCTCCATCATCCTTTCCTCACATGGGACAATGATCTAATAATGATGATCATCACACTTTTATTTACTTACAACTCAAGAATTACAACTCAATACTAGAACAAAAATATGACTCTATATGAATGCCTCCGGCGGTGTACCGGGATGTGCAATGATCTAGCGTGACATGTATAAAAAATATGAATGGTGGCCAAGCCACAAATACTATGCCAACTACATGATCTTGCAAAGCAATATGACAATGATGGTGCGTGTCATAATAAACGGAACAGTGGAAGTTGCATGGCAATATATATCGGAATGGCTATGGAAATTCCATAATAGGTAGGTATGGTGGCTGTTTTGAGGAAGGTATATGGTGGGTTTAATGCACCGGCGAAAGTTGCGCGGTACTAGAGGCTAGCAAAGTTGGAAGGGTGAGAGTGTGTATAATCCATGGACTCAACATTAGTCATAAATAACTCACATACTTATTGCAAAAAATTATTAGCCCTCGAAACAAAGTACTAATATGCATGCTCCTAGGGGGGTAGATTGGTAGGAAAAGAACATCGCTCGTCCCCAACCGCCACTCATAAGGAAGACAATCAAAAATAAATCATGCTCTAACTTCATCACATAACGATAGAACATACGTGCATGCTTCGGGAAACACAAACCTTAACACAAGTATTTCTACTAATCCACAATTACCAACTAGCATGACTCTAATATCACCATCTTTATATCTCAAAACAAATGTAAGGAATCGAACTTCCCATATATTCAATGATCTTCATGAAAGTTTTTATTATATCCCTCTTGAATATCCATCATATTAGGACCAAATTCATAACCTAAGCAAATTGCCATACTATCTATAAGAATCTCAAAATAATATAAGTGAAGCATGAGAGTTCATCAATTTCTTCAAAATAAAACCACCACCGTGCTCTAAAAAGATATAAGTGAAGCACTAGAGCAACTGCCTAGCTCAAAAGATATAAGTGAAGCACATAGAGTTATCTAATAAATTCACGATTAATATGTGTCCCTCTCAAAAGGTGTGTACATCAAGGATGATTGTGGCAAACTAAAAAGCAAAGACTAAAATAATACAAGACGCTCCAAGCAAAACACATATCATGTGGTGAATAAAAATATAGCCTCAAGTAATTTTACCGATGGATTGAAGACAAAAGAGGGGATGCCATCCGGGGCATCCCCAAGCTTAGATGCTTGGTTGTCCTTTAACATTACCTTGGGGTGCCTTGGGCATACCCAAGCTTAGGCTCTTGCCACTCCTTATTCCGTAGTCCATCAAAACTTTACCCAAAACTTGACAACACAAAACTCAACAGAAAACTCGTGAGATCCGTTAGTATGATAAAACAAATCTCCACTTTTAGGTACTGTTGTGAACTCATTACAATTTTATATTGGTGTTATATCTACTGTATTCTAACTTCTCCATGGTTCATACTCCCATAGATTCATCAAAATAAGCAAACAACACATCAAAAATAGAATCTGTCAAAAACAGAACAGTTTGTAAAGACCCGAATATTAGTCATACTTCTATAACTCCAAAAATTCTGAAAAATTAGGAAAACAGAGGAAATTGATATATCAATCTTGTATTAAAAAATTCATAGTTTTTCCATGCTCGAGTGAATTTAATAATTCTGCTACTGGATGCAAAAGTTTCTGTTTTTTAGCAAAATAAAATCAACGATATACCAAAGCATCCCAAAGGTCTTGCTTGGCTCAAACACTAAATAAAACGCTAAACCACAATTATTACAGAAGTAATATTGTATATTTATTCAAGAACAGAAGCAAAAACAAAATACACAAAATAAAATTGGGTTGCCTCCCAACAAGCGCTATTGTTTAACGCCCCTAGCTAGGCATAATGCATAGATCTAGGTATTGTCATCTTTGGTGTGCAATCCATAAGTAGCCCTCATAATAGATTCATATGGCAACTTAATTTTCTTTCTTGTAAAGTGTTCCATGCCCTGCCTTAACGGAAATTGAAATCTAATGTTTCCTTCTTTCATATCAATAATTGCTCCAATCGTTCTAAGGAAAGGTCTACCAAGAATAATAGGGCATCTAGGATTGCAATCTCTATCAAGCACAATAAAATCTACGGGCATATAATTCCTATTTGCAAAAATAAGAACATCATTAGTTCTTCCCCTAGGTTTCTTAATAGTAGAATCCGCTAGATATAAATTCAAAGAACAATCATCAAGTTTATGGAAACCAAGCACATCACATAAAGTTTTTGGAATAGTGGAAATGCTAGCACCCAAATCACACAAAGCATAGCACTCATAATCTTTAATTTTAATCTTAATAGTAGGTTCCCATTCATCACAAAGCTTTCTAGGGATTGAAACTTCCAATTCAAGTTTTTCTTCAAAAGATTTCATCATAGCATCAACAACCTGTTTAGTAAAAGCTTTGTTTTGATTATAAGCATGAGGTGAATTAAGCATGGATTGCAACAAGGAAATACAATCTATCAAAGAACAATTATCATAATTAAAGTCCTTGAAATCCAAAAGAGTGGGTTCATCACTACGTAAAGTTTTGACCTTGCCAATCCCACTTTTATCAATTTTTTCATTAAGATCTTCACCCTCCAAATTATTGGGACACCTTCTAGCTAAAGTTGACTCATCTCCAGTCCCTTATTTGTCAAGTTTTATATTAGAAAACAAAGATTCAATAGGAGTCACACCAATCACTTTAAGATCTTCATCATTATTCAAAGATTCAGGTTTAGCGGCCATCCTATTTATGAGCGTAGTTTGTTTGTCGGAGATTTGGCCTACTAGATTTTCAAGGTGAACAAGTTGAGATTTAAGACCAACAACTTCCTTATTAACATCATCAAGTTCTTTATTGATATACTCAATCATAGAATTTTGTTCTTTAAGTTCGTTCCTGAAGAAACTATTATGCTTAAATTGTAAAGACATGAAGCTTTTTGCATTATTCTCAATTTCTTCCAACTTTCTATAGTAAAGGTCAAGACTTTCAGATTGAGACATCACGACAAGGCAAGCAATCTAGCACACAAGCAAACGAAAAGATGAACGGAAAGAAGGCGAATAAAAAGGCAAATATTTTTGTGTTTTTCTGAAAATGTTTTAGAAGTGGGGGAGAGGAAAACGAGAGGAGAATGGCAAATAATGTAATGCAAGAGATGAGAGTTTATGATAGGTACTTGGTAGGCTTGATGTAGAACCTCCCCGGCAACGGCGCCAGAAATTCTTCTTGCTACTTCTTGAGCTTGCGTTGATTTTTTCCTTGAAGAGGAAAGGGTGATGCAGTAAAGTAGAGATAAGTATTTCCCTCAGTTAAGAACCAAGGTATCAATCCAGCAGGAGGAACACCCAAGTCTCCAATAGATGCACCTGCGCAAACTAACAAACACTTGCACTCAACGCGAAAAAGGGGTTGTCAATCCCTTCACGGTCACTAGCAAGAGTGAGATCTAATAGAGATAGGTATAAAAGATAAGTAAAAGTGTAAAATAAAGTAAATATAAATAAATTGCAGCAAGATATTTTTGGGGTTTTGGTTTTATAGATCTGAAAATAATATGATAGAAAATAGACCCGGGGGCCATAGGTTCCACTAGAGGCTTCTCTCTTGAAGAAAGCATACGGTGGGTAAACAAATTACTGTTGAGCAATTGATAGAAAAGCGCATAGTTATGACGATATCCAAGGCAATGATCATGAATATAGTCATCACGTCCGTGACAAGTAGACCGACTCCTACCTGTATCTACTACTATTACTCCACACATCGACCGCTATCCAGCATGCATCTAGTGTATTAAGTTAACAAGAACGGAGTAACGCCTTAAGCAAGATGACATGATGTAGAGGGATAGATCCAATCAATATGGTAAAAAAACCCATCTTTTTATCCTTAATGGCAACAATACAAATACGTGTCTCGCTACCCCTACTGTCACTGGGTGAGGACACCGCAAGATTGAACCCAAAACAAAGCACCTCTTCCATTGCAAGATAGATCAATCTAGTTGGCCAAATCAAATCAATAGATCGGAGAGAAATACAAAGCTATCTTAATCATGCATAAAAGAGTTCAGAGAAGACTCAAATAATATTCATAGATAATCTGATCATAAATCCACAATTCATCGGATCTCAACAAACAC